>VYXB01006785.1:1263269-1288616 GCA_013397135.1 Pachyramphus minor
GCCGGAGCCCCGCGGACACGTGGATGGAGGGTGCGGGGTGGGTACGGGATTCACCCCTTCTTCCCGGCCGGGATCCTGCGCCCCTCTGCCTCACCGGGGAAGGGGGGTGCGGGTCCAGACGGCTTGGGGCCGTGCGGGGCAAGGGTGGCCCTGGCTCAGCCCGGGGGGGGAGGTGGCATCCCCCTGCAGAATCCTCCCGTCTGTGGCTGTGGTCGGCGTTTGCCCCTTTCCCCTTCACCGTCCCCGGGGGCTGCCCGCCCCGCAGGGACGATACAATTCTTTAGTTTTCTTTTTCTTTTTTTTTTTTTCTTCTCCGCAACGGTGTCGGCCGTGCATGGGGGGTGCCCTTCTCTGCCCAACTTTGGGGGTAGCAGGAGCGGGGATTCTGCGGCAAATGCTGACTCACAGCGGCAGAACGACCTCCTGGCTGCTGTGCCGGGAGGGGCTGGCCCTTGGCAGGTGGGAGCCGAGCGGGGCGAGGGCTGCGGGGCCGGGGCAGCCGCCCCGCCGGGGCAATGCGGGTCTTCCCGGGAGGCTGCTACACCCAAGCTGCAGCGCGGGGCAGCCTTACGGCTCTTTAGCATTTTTATTTGAGTTATTTCACACTGTGTGTGGGTTATTTTATTTGTTTAACCCGAGCTAGGTTGCTTTCTCTCCTAATATGAAAAGAAAATTACTTTTTTTTCCCCCTCTTATTTAAGAGCAGTAAAACCAGCTCTACGGCTCATCAGCCTTTCTATGCAGGGCAGCACGTTTCACCTGCGCTTTTAAGAGGGATTTTGGAGAGCATGAATAGATTTGGAAGTAGCTATACCTTTGAAATATTTCTTGCTAGGGAAACTGAATGTGGGCCGGCATGGGAGGAGGATGAGCCTTACATCTCTGTTTTGTTTCGTGTTTAGAGGTGGGGACCCCTTTTTTTCCCCTCGAGGAATGGCATAATTCAACTGCTGTATTTCAGCCCAGTGTTTTAAGCATGTGCTTCTGAGTACCCTATTGATTCTTGGACTGCTGTCGCTGCTGCAAGGGGGAAAAATCCAGCTGTAACAGGGGAGGGATGGTGAGAGAGGATGCAATCTCCTCCAGTGGGAACCAAAGCTGGATTGTTCCTGCAGCACAGCTCCTGGTGACTCAAACACGCTGGGGTTTGTCTGTTCTCTGATGCGTGGGTCTGCCTCTCTGTAGTTGTCCCAATAACATCGTGTCTGGCACTGCTGAACTGTTATGTCTCTGAACACGGTGTCTCAGGCCCACAAGGTAAAAGCAGTGATTACAGTACAATACGCTACAGTGGTTCTCAACTTCAAAAGGGAAAATGCTTAACAGCAGCCGGCTGCCTTAGTAAAAAATAATGGGGAAATGGCTCTTTCTAGCAAGGGAGATGTTACTAACTGGCTTTTCCTGTCTCTCAGCTTTGATTCCTCCCCCCACAGTGATTGCTGGCTAAAAACCTCTGTGCAGTGCTGCCCATTGGAGGGAATCCAGCAGATCATTACAAAGTTGGTGGGGAAAGACTGCAAGAAACATGCTGGTGGAAAAAAAAAGAAAAAAAGGCTTGCACGTGGAGAAGCAATAGGAGAAAAAGGACCTGGGGCCTGTGCCCACAGGCCCTCAGATTCACGTGTGGTGTAGATGCAAGTCAGGGCTGCAGAGGGGCTGTCCCCCACCTGCCTGTGACAGTGTCCTGTGCTGGGTGATGCCTGGTGCTGCAGCACACCCTGGGAGAGCAGTGGTGGGGGCTGATGTGGTTAGCTAAGGGCTTCCCTGCAGCTAAAATCCAGCCCAGGGGCTACTGTGCAGGTGTGCTGGCTCCGGGTGGAAACCAAGTGCTAGCGGGAAGGTGAAGCAGGCACCTTTCCCACTGGGAAAGTGACAAATCCATCCGACTCACCTTGACACCAATTGAGGGTTGTTGTCACAACACACCCCTTTGGCAGCACACCAGCCCAAAGATAACGGAGGGAGTTTGCCTTCCAAGGGCCTCCCACTGCTGCATTTGAGTCTGAGATGGGGAAAAAAGGCTCCACGGTCCTCCCTACCCCTTCCAATGCACCAGCATGGTCAGGCTCTGGAAGGAAGAGATCCTGTTTGTAACTTGCCACGACTTCTGTCCCGTGGTGCCCTGGGGAAGCTGTCCTTGGAAGCAGCTGGCCTTCCCAGAAAGCTGGAGGGTGTTTGGCTGGTATTCCTTAAAGGCAAATCTGTGAGAACTCAAGCTCAAAGTCTGAGTGCTGTTTCCTATTGAGCAAAAGAGGCTTGAGCAACTTTGACCGCTCAAATAGGATAGGTAGAACCTTCAGTGCTCTGCTGGTTTTTGCCTCTGAAAAGAAATCTGGACTCTATTGGGAGCAAAATTAGGGAGCCACAGAGCACCTTGGGCAGGCTGGGATGCTGCAGTTTCTGTGAGGGCAGTGCCAGCTGCAGTGGTGGCTGTTTTGAGTCAGCTCAGCTGGGACAGGCCCTTCACAAAAGCTTGCTGGGAGGCAGCATTTCTTCCACTGTCCCCCAAAATCCAAGCACTGTGCAGCCCAGGCAGAGCTTGCTGCAGTTTCCTGGGGTGAAGGAGATGACACGGCATTAAGACCTCCCCTCCTGTGTCGAAGTGAGAGAAGGCTGCAAATGCCTTAGTTTCTCAGAGGGATTCCTAAGGCTGTTTGTAGCATTTTCTTTAATCCTGTGCATTTTCAAGTGCCCTGCTAAAGTTCTAGTTTCCCTCTTATACCCATGGTCTCTGTGCTAACATCTTCCTCCCTTCCCTCCTGCAAGAGATTCCTGACTACCAAGGACTGCAGCATGCAAGGCAGGCAGCCAGGCTGCAGGCTGGAGGAAAGTTCAGCAAACTGACTACTGAGATGAGCTGGGAAGTGTTGGGATACTCCCTAAAGCCCTTCCCGTGTCCTCACTTCAGTTTAGCTGCTGGGACCTTCCAGCTCTGCCACCAGTGCTGGAGCAGCTCTCTCCCAGCAGCAGTGGGAGCATCTGGTACTGGAGTGGCTGCAGGGATGGGAAGGGCTCTTTCAGCTCAGGCTGAACCATTAATTGTTGTCCTCACATAAAGTGAGGTACTGATTGCTGCCTTCCAACAGGAGCTTGTAAGAACTGACAGATTTGTGAAGGGCTGAACACTTTTGTTGGCTGTTAATCACTCAAACTAGTGAGGGCTGAATATGGGTGCCACTGCAGCCCCGTGGTTGCATCATTTGGGTCTTGAGTTAGTACATGAATTTACCAATGTCTGTTTGAACATGCAGCCTCAGAGTTTCCAGGCTGCAGAGCACCAAGATTGCAGCCTGTGTTCAGCCAGGTATGTTCTTCACTGTTGCTCCACCAGGCACTTTGCTTTAAACACCAAAAAGACTGGCTGAGTCTGAGCTGCCTGCCTAGAAGAGTGAGCCAGCTGAAGGAGGCTGGTGTTGCCCAGGCAGGGTGGGACAGCCAGTGTGTTGTTTCCCCAGGGAGGCAGTGCTCTGAGTTGAATGAAGCACTTTCATCTTTGCATGGGGCCTCTTTGGTGACAGAGCTCAGTCCCCTTCCCCAGCAAGGGCTGAGGTCCCCCACAGCAGCCTGGGGGTCACTGCCACCATGTCACCACCTGGATGGCTGACAGAGAAGCCTGGGGGAGACCTGGGAGTGACCCAGGGGGACTAGCAGGAATTTCAGCAGCCCTGTGCCGGTTCAGCACCGTTTCCTGGTGACGTTTGTTCTGTGGCTGGCAGGAGCCCTGTATCACAAGGTCTGACTTGTTAAACACTGGTGTCAACGTGTGCTAGAGACTCGTCAAACTTTCTAGTAGAATGTTGTGCCAGCCCTGATCAGACTGATACACAGGACGTTTTGATGGGTCAGCCCTTTCCTGTTACTGATGGAATATGTGTGGGTTCGTTATGGAGCCTGGTTACCATAGTCCCGTGGGCTCAGCCAGCTCTGGGCTATGGAGTCTGCAGCAGGGGCTCGGGAAAAATATCCTGTGCCTAAAACCGGAGGATTGGGAGGGATTGTGTTAGAGGGCTTGTTTTCCTCCCTGTGTGTAATCTGTGTTTAGAGCCTCTGTGTTTCTGCCTGTTTATGCTTCAGCCTGGGATTGCTGATCACATGCCCAGTGACCCAGGGTGAGCGAACAGAAACCTGGCTGTCCCACTCCCGGACTGGTTGGCCTCTGGCTCACAAAGGGAAAGGCAGGAATGGCGAACCTGCCTGGGAAAGCTCTGGGTGGAGGCCCAGGCTTTTGGTACGAGAATAGCAAGTTTCCAGTCTCAGTGTTGCCATACGGATGTGCTCCTTTAGGACTGGAAAGGATTGCGTGGGTCATGAACTAGGGCAGACATTTGATAGATGCTCTGGGACCCTTCCCAATTTGGTATCTGTTCTGAGTGTCACCCCAGTCCACTGAGCACTTCCTAGTACTCTATAATTACCATAACCTTCAAGAAGAGACCAAAATCTGTAACTCATGTGCTGCTGGAGGGAAGGGAAGCACTGCCACGGCTCCTGATTTCAGGGACATGACTGAGTAAGAGCCATGCTACAGGGGGCACTGGAGAAATGAAACAAATAATTACAGTGGTCCCTGATATTTGATCTTGGGGAAAATCCTGTTAGATCCTAAAACTAGTGCCTGTTTTATCCACAGGCATGTGATGAGGGCACCCCAACCAGGCTGCTGCGGATGCAGAGCCATCAACAGCCCCTGCCAAGCCTACTCACATCCCGATCCTACAGGAAGGGCGTTATGGCTGTGGTGTCCCTGGAGATAACCTCTGGGCTCCTGTCCCTGGTGGGATGTGACTGCTGCAGTCTGTCCTTGCTCCTGGCTGTAGCATTTGTCGTGGGCCAAGGGCATTGCTCCACTGAGGAGGACTGTCCTCATGAGCAGCAGCTTGGCTCAGGGCAAGCAGCCTGCAGTGGTGGCAGGAGGCTGTTCCTCTCCTCCTTGCACACTGGAGCACAGCACACACCTCCTCTGGTAGGTCTTGTTTCTGGCACAGCCCTTCTTCACCTGCTGCTGAGAGGTCTGGCAGCTTCAGTATTTCTTTAGGACTGGAATGACTTGATCTGGGTAAGTCACTTTTGCTGGGTATCTCATCTAGAGTCCCTAGGAGGATGGGAGGTCCTTCCTGCAGTTGTGGTGGGAGCTTGGATACCTCTCTGCNGCTGGAATGACTTGATCTGGGTATCTCGTCTAGAGTCCCTGCAGTTGTAGTGGGAGCTTGGATACCTCTCTGCAGTGCCAGGCTCCCTGGGGGTGGACAGTCTGCTCTTAATGAGTAGGTTTTAGCATATCCACCTGCACAAAGGTTAGAAGTTCCTGCTAGCCCAGACCTGTATTACCCTGGGTGCTGCAGCAAACCTGGAGCAGAAGGCATCAGCTGTGTCCTGCCTGGCACCTTCACACGATGGTTCATGGTGGTTGACTGTGGCACTGTCCATCAGCTTTCTTCCTAATATCCATCTGAAGTCATAATTCACTCCCTGATCAGAGCTACCCAAGAGGGATTGTGGGATAATCTGCATAATAATGTTGGGGAATTAGTCAACTCCTGAAGAATATCTGAGCAGCTGGCTGTAGGCCATGAATTAAATAGGTAATTAATATATTCCAAGTAAATGTCAGGGGTAGGCCTCTGAACACCCTTCTGTTGAGTTTCTTCCCCTGTGCATCACCTCTCTCCTTTTGGGAAAATATGCTGGATTTCTTCCCCAGGTGCCCTCTGCGTCTTCCCTCCTGGCAGAATAAAGCTGTACTTCTTCTTTGAACACTGGCTATTTGTGTGCTTGGTTCAGAGGAGGAGTCCTGCAAGGGGAGCTGCAGCTGCTTCTGTTCAGGAATAACCTCTCCGAGCTTGCCGCTTGTGCTGTGCGGATACCTCCCTCCCCACCGTCTGTGTGTGGTGTGGGTTGGTTGGCACAGCTTTCCCAGGGAGCAGCTCGAGCACAAAGCCTGGGGGAGTGCAGCTCTGGGGGTTGCAGCCAGCTTGCTCAGAGCAGGAGCCGAGTTCCCCTCGGCGCAGCGTGCGGGAAGTCGTGACCGATGGCTGGGGCTGGGGCTCGCTCCCTGCTTCCGTGCTTGGAAAGTCCTACGTTGGTTTTGTGTGGCTAACATGGGAAAGGTCTGCTTGGCAACCATGGAGGCTGCTGGGTCCTGGCTATATTTAGTTTTAACCAAGTTCTGGAGGAGGGGAAGGCTTTTTGCTTGAGAAAGCATCCTGTTGCCGGGAGTGCACTGTGGCTGAATCACTGTCCGTGTTCGCCTTGGGTCGTGGTGAGGTGTGCATGGAAGATGTGGATGTGGAGAAGGGGCTGAGTGGAATCAAGGAGACTTAGCATGGCTCTCCTCTTCTGCAGATGAGATGTGTCATGTAGGGCAGAGGTAGGGATTGGAACTCCAATCCTAGAGTTTTTCTCTGTTGGGATTCATATCTAGCATCATGCCATCTTCCTCAAGTCATCTCCTGCAGTCCTGGGCTTCTCAGAGAAGAAACAATAGTTGCCTTGCCTCCTGGGAGAAGCCACAAGGAATCTGCAGAGGAAGGAATCTGAGCCCAGGCTGTCCTTTCAAGTGGGTGCTGAATGCATGTGCCAGCATCACGTGTCCCCTGAGTTACCCTGTATCTTGGCTGGTTGCATCCTGGCATGTTCCAGTCTTGGTCTTTCTGGGCATTTGCCAGCCTCCCCAGAGCCTGGCTGTGGCCACTTCTAATTGTTAGTGAATATTTCACAGTCATGTATGGATGCTGTGTTGGTCTGGGAGAAGAGGGTTTAAGCAGGAGATATGCCAGTCATTTGAGGGGACACTTCCCGAGACCAGGAGTTTCTGTTCCTGTTGTGTAGGGGAATTTCCAAGCTCTGTTTCTGGTTTTTCTTCTTCCTTAACAGAGGGTGTTTATCAACCAAGGGGAAAAACTGCCTGTCCAGCTGTAGGAGGTATTCAACTGGCATCAGGAATGCCCCTCATGAACCATTGTTTCCATCACAAATGATAGTGAGAAAAGGAAAAACCTTCACTTGGACCTTGCTGATGTTTGCTGCCCCACTAAGGCAAGCTGAACACAGCCCTGGGGTTGGAGGAACATGCCCTGTCCCCTGATGTCACCAGAGGTGACATCCTTGCTCACCCAGGCAGTGTGGTATGCTGAACCTGAGCTTGGTCCTGAGAGCAGGGTGTCCTCGTGGTCATCCTTCTCCACTGCTTCTGTCAGCTCTCCAAAGCCCACGGTGGAAGAGTCTGTAGCATCTGCCTGGATGCTTTTGCAGGAGGCACCATCCACCACAGAGCCCTGATGGCAAAGGCAGCTGGAATATGCTCTGATCCTTGTCTTGGAACCCCAAGAGAGGATGTGTGCCAGTCTCTAGCTGCTGGGGGATATTTTCTCCTTGGGTTTTTCTCACCATTGGGTGTCTTGAGTGGTGGGGCATGGAACAGAATGGTGATTTTCAGAGGTGTTGGAGACTCTTCTCCACCTTCCAGGATCAGTAGACCAGAGATTAGTGTGCATAAGGCAGAAAAAAGATTGGTGCTCTCAAATGATTTTATTGCCCATCCACATGCTGAGGTTCAATGGGAGAGAGTGAGGACAACTGGTGTGTTACTTTCGCTGACCTAAAGTAAAGGAGCCCTGTTCCCTCCCCTGGGCTGGGGAAAGCAGTTCCTGGTGCAGATCCGTGTGGAGCCTGCGGATCTACAGGCTGGGAATCTGCGTGGCTGTGCAGAAAGGTGGTTTACTGCTAATGGCAAAGGGCCCGGGAAGTTTGGTGTCCTCAGCAGCTGTGGCCACGGCTGAACCCTGCTGGGCTCCCTCTCCTCGCTGCATGGGAAGGCAGCGGTGTCTGGGGGAGAGAGGGGGCAGGAAAAGTGGAGGAGAGGCACTGTGCACGCCCTGGTTTGCGAAACCTACGGGATACAGCTGGATAAGCACTAGGGCTAACACAGGCTGCAGAAGGATGTGGGGAGCGAGCAAACAGAGGAAACAGAGAGCGGGCTCCGGCTTTGTGCCCCGGCTTTGTGCCTGCGCATGCCAAAGGGCAGGTGACTGGCACTGACTTGCAAGGCTTTGTTCTGGGTGGTGGCAGCTTGCTGCAGGGCAGGGTTGCCAGTGTGGCTCGGGAAGCACAGCTAGCCAGCTATGAGAGGCAGGAGAAGTGGGATGCTCAGGAAGACCCCATCCCTGACCTAAAACGCGGAATTGTGCCCCAGGCTCCCCGGGCTGCTGTCGGGCAGCCTGAGCCAGTTCACTCTGCAGCAGAGCTGTGTGGAGGCTCTCCAGCTGGGCTGGGGCTGACTCACAGCCCAGCGGTCACAGCCAAGTCAGGTCAGCCTGGCCTGGAGGGGAAGAGACGATCTCTGGAGACGGGAATGCCGTCAAATCTTCCAGCTTCTCAGGCAAAGAGCCTTGCCCTCTGCCTGCTGGGGTGACCTCTTTTGCCAGGCATGCATTCCCCTCCCTGTTCCTTCTCACCAGCACTGTCTTCAGCTCTGCATCTGGAGGTTGCCAGCCAGGTATGGGGCAGATGGTTGAACCAGCCAGGAGGTGAGAGCATGGAAAAAGCCACTGGCAGGCTGGGGTAGGCAGGCTGGGGCAAGCAAACCACTCTTTGTAAGGCAGAGGGCTCGGCAGAGTATTTGTGGTGACTGGGGCCAGGAGCTGCTCAGCTGGGCATCTGCAGCCAGTGTGATTCCCATGAGGTGAAGGAGCTCAGTTTGGCACCAGGACCACCCACTTTGCCCTGAACATGGGCAGGAGCAGGCAGGACACGCAGGGCTCCTGTGGGCAGCAGATCATTCCCCAACCAGCCTGACCTTGGCTCCTGCTGGCTGGGGCAGTGCCAGCTGCCAGGTGGTGATGCAGTTAACACCGCTGCGTTACACAGCGGCCAAGGACTCATGTGATTAAGGAGAAGAGACTGAAACAGGCTTTGGGATTTGTCCACCAAGCTCTGAGTCGTGTTGCAATGGCAGGGTCCAGCGTGACCCTGCCTCCTGCAGTGCCAGCAGTCCATGCTGGCCACCCGTGCCCAGCCTGCTCCGTGTGGTGTGAGCGGTGCCAGTCCCTGTGCCAGCAGCGCTCGTGGGGAACTTGCACTGGCAGCCAGAGCCACGTGGCACTCCAGCCACTGACTCTGCAGTGCCCTTAGGCTTGCTGTGCCAAGAGGCACCAGGATATGTTCGTGGCTGCTCCTCCCAGCCCTGGCAGCAGAGATCCCTGATAAAGTCCCAGGGCTGTCTTCCTGGTGTCTTTTGATCCTGGGTTTTGTTGGCTCTCCCATGCTGTGGTGGGGTTTCTGGGCTGGGAGAGCCAAGGCACTGGGTTCCTCCCAGGGAGGAGGCTCAGCCCTGGTGCCCCACAGCTCTGCTCCCTGGGGAGCTGCCTGGCAGGCTGGAGTGGCTGGGGCCCCTGGGCATATGGCTGAACGCAGGCAGGAGCCAACTGTTTTCCTGCTGCCACTTGTACCCAGAACAGGAGCTATGGGCAGGCCACAGGGGCTGAGGGACAAAAATTGTGCAGCAAGCTTGGTGCTGCTGTCACACTAAAGGGCACCACAGCGATGTCTCTGGAGCACTTTTCCCTCCGTGGCTTTGGACTGTGCCTTCAAGATGACCACAAACTCTCGGCTGGAGGTCCAACAAGCAGTGCCCCGTGCACCCAGGAGTGAATGTTACCTAGGTGTTAGCCCTGTGCCACTTAGATACCACTTGCTGCTGACTTGCTTCCTTTGCCATTCCTTTCCCAGTCTTCAGTGTGCTCCAAGATCGTCCAGCTGCTGGGCCAGAATGAGGTGGACTACCGCCAGAAGCAGGTGGTGATTGTGAGCCAGGACAGCTTCTACCGGGTCCTCACCTCGGAGCAGAAATCCAAAGCACTCAAAGGCCAGTTCAATTTTGACCACCCAGGTGAATGGAGAACAGCACTAGGGCTCTGCCATGCAGTGTGGGGCAAGGGCTGGAGTGGGACCCCCAGCTCCACCAGCAAACAGCCTGCATGGACACCGGGGCTCTGTCTCTGCATGGGGCAGGAGAGGGTGGCTTAGTTGGCCACCCGTGTCTTGGGAAAAAACTGCCTCTGGGGTGGAGCGTCTGGGATGAGGAAAGGGCAGGCTGTGAACACTCAAACTCTTCTTAAGATGCTCCTCTTCCTGCAAAAACATCCCCCAGTTTGAACACCTTTGTCATAGAATCATCAAATAGTTTGGGTTGGAAGAGACATTAAAGCTTATCTTCCACCCCACCTGCCATGGGCAGGGACACCCTTCACCAGACCGGGTTGCAAAGGAACAAATTGTTTTTTGGTGCAGCTGGGTTGGACACAGGGAGATCTGGCCTGGCACAGCCCCCTGGAGCCAGCAGCTCCATGTCCCTCCTTCAAGGAGGGAACCATCTGTGCAGCTGCTCTGCAAACCCTTGCACTGAGGGGGTTGTGCCCTGTTACTACAACAGGGGCTCTTTGAACCATCTCTGGCCCGGTGGGGAAATTCCAGAGCTGCTGTCCCTTCGTCCCCATGAGCACAATGGCCGGAGGCAGTGAGCACTGAGCAAACAGAGCCCTGTCTGTCCAGTGGCTGCAGGCTGGAACACTGCTCCAGTCTCTCCAAGGGCTGGAGATGCCTTCCTATGCCTGGGCTGTCAGTGCTGCTGTACAAGGGCGGTATTGATCCCTGTGGGCCACATCCCAGGCTGCTGCAGAGCCATGAAGCCCCATGACTCCGGGAGAGCTGGGCCTTGCTGCACCCACGGGGAGGTGCAGGGCTTTCCTCCCAAGTCTGTACGTCTGTCTGTCCCCAGTGCAGGGTGCCAGTGACTCTGGCTGGGCTGAGCTCAGCATCTGGTGGGTGGGAGAGGTTGCAAAGCTGCCTCGGGTAATGTTTCCTCTCTCCTCAGATGCCTTTGACAACGAGCTGATCGTGAAAACACTCAAAGAGATCACAGAAGGGAAGACGGTCCAGATTCCTGTCTATGACTTTGTCTCCCACTCCAGGTCTAACAGCTGCTCCTGCCTTGCCTTGCTGTGCATCTGCTAACGCCCTGTGGTGCAGCACCCAGCCCAAACCACCCACCCCTCTCACGCCTGCTCTTAGGCACCTAACCTGCCAACCAAAAGTTTCTGTCCTAACTACTCCAGCCCCTTGGTTAGAGGATCCAGGGCAGATACAGGAACAGTCTGAGGGTCTGGAAGGCTGCATAGCCATGCAGTGACATCCAGCAACATCAGTGGAGGGGGATTAAGACCCCCTGCTTTTTTCCCCCATCTACACTTCCTCTCCCCATAAACTGCAGCTTTAACAAGTGTTCCAGGCTCAAACAGCTCAGCAGTGCTAGGAAAGGAGGAAGATGACAGTTCTTGCTCCTGTTACACTTCCCTCGCATGTGTTCAGCTTGTTTCTGCATGCCTGTGTTGGTCATGGATGGTGTGATGCTGCTCTGTTTCCCACAAAAGCGCTGTGCTGTCAGGGGAGAGCTGCCTGGTTCCCAAGGGAAGCAGAGCTGGCCACGCAGGTTCCAGTGGATCAAGCCCCATGCATAGGCTTTCCTGGGCTTTATGGCTTGGCACATAACACTTGCAAGCAGCAGCTGGCCGAGGTGGGGGGAGAAGGGCTAGTGTGCTTCCCGCTCTGCCCTTTATCCTTCCAGGAAGCGTACGTATGCCTTGGATTCCCTTCACGGCGGTGGGGTAGGTGTGCCCTCTCCTTGGTCGACCCCTGGTGCAGCAATGATCTCCCAGGGTTGGAGCAGTGCCTAGGAGCACTGCTGTTCCCCCCCCCATCCCACACCTCTCTTTGGTTTCCCTCCCCACCAGCATATTTTGACTCTCCTTCCCCCTGCTAGGAAAGAGGAGACGGTGACCGTGTACCCTGCCGACGTGGTGCTCTTCGAAGGCATCCTGGCCTTCTACAGCCAGGAGGTGCGGGACCTCTTCCGCATGAAGCTCTTCGTGGACACGGATGCAGACACCCGGCTGTCCCGCAGAGGTGAGGCCCTGACATGCCTTGTGCACCAGGGGCAGAAATATCCCTTAACTGATCCGGGCAGCTGGGCGTGGAGGCAGGTGACAGTGACCAGGGCAGAACTGGAGCTGGCACAAAAGCTGTGCTGCTGCTGGTGGAGAGCACCATGGAGTGTCACAGGGGGGCAGAGCAGTGGCGGTGGAGAGCACCTTGCTCCATGTCTCTTGGGATTTTTGCTGCCTTGCCCGGGATTCCTGCTCTGATGCATGCAGCACTGTGACTGCTGAGTGTGCCATGTCCTCATATGGCCCTGTGGCACCAGCTCTGTGCCAGCAGCTGAGTGGCAGCTGCTGCTGGTCAGCAGTTACCAGCATGGAAGGGTGCAGTGGGTAAGGCAGAGCGTGTGGACAGATCAGTCAGAAGGCAGTGCCTGATAGATCCCCTCAGGACCTGGGGTAGGGGTCTCCCCGGGGGAAGAGAATTAGAAAGGTAAAAGTGACAAAAATTGTGGGTTGAGATAAAGACAGTTTAACAGGTAAGGTGCTCTGAGAATGGTTTTTGGGTGTGAGAATGTCCATTGTGGTGCAAATGGAGAATCTGGTTGTACATCTTGGTCTGTGCAATGCAGCGTATGGAGCCTCTTTGGGGTTCTTGGCACTGGGGTAATGGTTTGGGGGTAAAGAGCCCTAGAAACCAGAATATCCCTCTCTAGGGTTCCCCTTGTCCAGCTGGCTTGGCTGTGGGTTGCCAGCTGACATGGGAGGGACTCCAGCTCTGCAGGGTCTGCATGACTTGAGATGCTGTTCATTTTGAAGCAGCTGTTAGGAGTGGGTCACTGATATGGCACCTCCTGACTGACTGAAAAAGCATCTGAGGACTCCTGGGGCAGAATTCACTTCTGTCTGAATGTCCCTACCCCTGCCTGACTCCAAGAGGCTTCACAGGGTGTCTGGGGATGCAGAAGAAGAGGAGTGGTTCTTTCCAGAGCTCTGTGCTGTGACGAGAGGAGCGTGTCTCAGTGCGTCAGTCTGGGAGTGTTGTGTGTGCATGGGACTGTTCCACTCAGCAGTGGAGCTGGTCTTGCCTGCCCTCCTGCTGTCAGAGAGATACACAGCCTCCTCAGCTGCTGGGATGTCATCAGCACTGATTAAAATCTCCTTTTTTACGCATCCCTCTTGACCCTGCCCACTGTTCCTGCATGACTCATCCAGGGAGGTGACAGCACAGTCAGTGCAGGGAGATGTATTAGCAGGTCACAGATATGCACTTGCAAGATCCCAAAATGTGAGCCTTAATCCCTTTAAACAGACTGTTTTGTGGAGAAGCCTGGATCCACACCCAGCCACGGGTCAGCACGTTGTCATAGTGTAACCCCAGCCAGCAGCTCAGCCCCACGCAGCTGCTCACCCAACCTCCCCTGGTGGGATGGGGGAGAGAATCAGAAGGGCAAAAGTGAGAAAAAACTTGTTGGTTAACATAAAGACAGTTCAGGAGGTAAAGCAAAAGCCACAAGCAAAGCAAGATGAGGAATTTATCACCACTTCCTGTGGGCAGGCAGGTGTTCAGCCGTCCCGGAGAAAGCAGAGCTCCATCATGTGTAACGGTTATGTGGGAAGACAAACGCCATCACTTTGAATGTCTCCCCTGCCTCCTTCCTTCAGCTTTATGTCATCCTATATGCGGTATGGAACATCCCTTGGGTCAGTTGTGGTCAGCTGTCCCAGCTGTATCCCCTCCCCTTGCTGCTGGGGTGGGGTGAGGAGCAGAAAAGGCCTTGGATCTCTGTAAGCACTGCTCAGCAACAACGAAAACATCTCAGTGTTACTAACACTGTTTTTAGCACAAATCTGAAACGCAGCCCCATACCAGCCACTGTGAAGAGAATTAACTCTATCCCAGCCAAAACCAGCACATTCTTCACCTCTTATTCCAAACCACTTCCATCATGCTCAGGTCCCACACTCTCCAATACATTCTCTTTACCTATCACCCTTCTTCCCGTCCTTTGGTGGTCACTCAGGGCAGGAGAGGTGTGTTATGTGGAGTTCGTGGGTGCCAAAGCCAGCTCAGGTTGGGTCACTGCTGTGCTCATGCTGCTTCTTGTAAGGCTTGTACTTCTTCCATTCACCATCCATCGCTTGCGAAGGGGCAGCTCGGCTGATTGAGGTGCTGGTGTCTCCTAGTTAGGGCAACTTTGTGTTTTCCTGGTAGGAATCTGGCTATTTGTCTGCTAGTACCACTGCAGCATTAAACCTGTTTACTGTATGTCTCCCTGGCATTTCTGGGAAAGGATAGCCTGTGTGTGAGGTGCCAAAGGTATAATCATGTCCCTGGAACGTAGCTGGAGGCAGCTTGTAGCAAAAGTTGGGATCTTGCATTGGACTCATTGCCCTGAGTCATCTTTCTGTCCCAGAAGTCCTAAAGGGTTGCATGAATGGGCTTTTCAGCTGGGCAGCAGCAGGAAGTGAGGTTTCTGGAAACCCTGCTGACAGCTCAGTTGATCAATAGTGCTGGGGTTCAGTATGTGCAACGCACACTGTCCCCATCCCTCTCCCAAGAAAAATGCTGCTAGCAGAGTGTAAGGGGCAAGGTCTGTGAGGTACCTCAAACAGCCTGATCCATGGGGATCAGAGACCTGATTCTGGCTGAGATCCCTCGCTGCCCCGTCCTTGGCCAGTTTCCGTAAAACAAAGGTCTGGTGTCATGTGCGTGTTTTGGGCATGATTTGAGTGATGCCTGCTGGCTTCAGGCGGGTGCTGATCTGTGCTTGAGATAATTGCCTGCCCTGTGAGTGATGCCTCCAGACTGGGTGTGTGGTCTTAGCCTGGGTTGTTGGGACCTGTTGCTTTGGAGCCATGTACCAGGCAGTGGGTGCTTGACTCCTGTTTGTGCATGGGGGAATTCCTGCTGTGGTCTGCTCTGGGAACAGGCAGGAGAGCTTTGCCCTGTTAGGACTAGCCCCTGCACCACCCTTCCCTGCCCTGGCACAGACAACAAATAGGATGTGGGACCTGATAAACAAAAGTGTGTTTTATTTTCCCTGCCTCTTTTTCTGTATTGTTTGAGCTGGGGCTTGCTCCTGCTCTTGGGAGCAGGCAGGGAGCTGGCTCATATCCTTTTTCCCCCCCATCACTTCCGCTGTGCAGGGCTGTAAAAGGGCACGCTGTGAAGCTGCTGGCTGAGGGCAAAGAGCCGTGGGGATGGTGCCAGACCAGCACTGTCCTGGCCCTGTGAGCACACGGGCAGTGGCTGCCCAGCAGGTCACGCAGGCTGGCAGTGCTGTGCCTTGGCTCTGCTTGGGACATGAGGGAAGGCTCGCTCCCAACCCAGTGCCAGGCACTAGCAAGCTGGGGAAAAGCCAGACAGCCCCTTGGGGAGAGCCAAGAGCCGTCTGCTCGGCCACAGGGCTGTTTTGGCTCTTCTCCGTGGATTGAATGCCTGCTGAGCTGGGGACCTTGTCCACACTGAAGTGGCTTCAGAGCAGAGATGGCAGTGGCCCAAATAAATAGCTCATGCAAACAGGGTGTAAAGGCCCAAGTGACAGAACAAGCAGAAGGCCAGTTTGCTCTCCTGCCTTCTGGCTTCCTCCTGAGCTCACCTACTCCAAGCACACCCTCAGACTGCTTCACCTTCCTGTCCCACTCAGCTGAGGATAGCACGAGGAGCCTGGCAGAGCTGGGCAGAGAGTTGAGTTTTGCTCTCCTCGCCTCTGTAGACCTGAGTTAAAGTGGGCCTTAGTGTGTCTGTGGGTGAACCCCACTGCTTTTCTATTCTTTGGACACGTCTGCAATGGGATGACTGAGAGAATGCCCAGTCCAGCAAGGCAGAGCCACAGGAGGGAGGCAAGGGCTGAGGCTGGGAGTAGTCAGGACTGGGGTGGCACTGGTTACAACTGGAATGTGCTTGCAGAGCTGAGAAGGGCAAGAGGCCAAGAAAAGCCCTTGGTCAGGTCAGCCAGCCGTTGGCTCCCAGGAAGGCTTGGAAGCGGGTTAAAAGCGTGTAGCTGGGCTGGGATGTGCTCTGACACATGGGCAGCAGCTTCCAGGAACAGAGACCTTGGGCAAAATAGCAGAGTGTCTGGCTGAAGGCTGCACTGAAGGGAAAGAAGATTTGTGTCTCAGCTCCTGACTGTGCCTTATATCTTCCCCACAGTGCTACGAGACATCAGTGAGCGAGGCAGGGACCTCGAGCAGATCCTATCTCAGTACATCACCTTTGTCAAGCCTGCCTTCGAGGAGTTCTGTTTGCCGGTAAGTCAGGGGAGTGACACCCAAGGGAATCTGTCAAAAATACCTCATACCCTGCCCAGCTCCTCATACAGGGGCATTTTGTGCCCAGACCTCAGATCAGCTTTATGTGCCTTGCTCTTTCCCTGCAAGCTCTGGCCAAAATGGGGCTGCCAGTGCTGGCTGGGGCAGGGCCAGATGGGGACTATTTACACAGCCACTGCCTTCCTGGTGAGATCACTGTTCTCTAGGGTGATCAAGGTAACATGACAAGAGAAATCCCTCCCTCCACAAGGCCTGACAAACCACTGGGCAGCTCAGCAGGCGTCAGCCTGGGAGGAAAGATCCTTGTCTGCATTTATCCAGGGAAGGGGAGATTGCTGCCCGCAGACAGTGTCTGCTGTGGCTGTTTCCTCTCTTGGGCTGTCCTGCCTGCCCTTTGCACCCTCCAGTGCTGCTGGCTTCATTCTCGGGAGAGCAGGGAAGCTGCTGCTTCTCTCTGTGCCATGGGATGTGGCCTTGCAGGTTGCATTTCCTGACTGGTGAGTGGCCAGTGTGGGCCAGGGTTGCAAGGTCTGCCTGGAGAAAGGAAGCTCTTTTGGGAGCTGTTACTGGAGGCAAGACTCCCTAGCAGACAGGGACTGCGCATGTGGGACACCAGTCCTGCAGAATTTGCAGGGGAAAATAGCAGGTTTGCAGGATTAGCCATTGTTCACCTTTCCTGGCTGTCACGGAGAGGACCCTGTGCCTTGGTTCTCAAGGCTTTTCAGGCAGATGTGGTAGTTATATGAGGAATTTTTTTCTTAGTCTGGAGGAACTAAGCCAGTAGAGTCCTGCAACCTGGGAACTGCTGGCCAGCACCACAGGCAGGAACTAAAGGTGTGCCTTCAGCTTAGGAGCATCTCTGTGCCAGCCTGGCCAGCTCTGCCCTTTCCCATAAGAGAGGCTGATTCTTTCTGTGCTACAAGATCTTTTCCTGGCTCTTGTGCAACTCCCTTTTCTCAGTTGTGGCTCTGGGGACCAATTCCAGTGTAATCCCAGAAAGGCTTTTCCCAAAAGGCAGGCGCAGTTTGCAAGTCTCCTCTCCTTGCAATCCCCAGCAAGGTAAAGCAGCAGATGCTGCTTCATCAGTGTCTCCTGATGAAGAGTCTGTAGGAGGATGAAATGTGAAACAGGGAGGGCAGAAAACTGCTTTGTCCCTACCCCAGGCTTTGCAGTGGTCTGCTCCCACTTCCAACCCTGTACTCAGCTGCAGAGCAATTGCATGTAGATATTGAGCAGACTCAGCACCCACTGTTGCTGTTATTTGACTCCTAAACCAGCTCTGGGCCAAGTGGTCCAGCACTGAAATGATCCAACATACCCTGGTGACTTTTGATATGTCTGGAAGCCCTTGGAGGTGTCAGGTGACACCCGTCACCCAGCTGGCTTGGTGGAGCTTGGCTGTCAGCTGAAAAACTGACACAAATAGGGGAGGAAACTGAGACTGGCACCTGCAGGTGAAACTAGGTCAGAACTGGTGTCCTGAATCACACCTTCTTTGCAAGCAAAGTGGTAGGGAATTCTGCCCCCATTCGGAGCGGATCATGTGGCTGTGCTCAGGCAAGTCTGGATGGATTCAGTGGGAAGGATGTTCCCAAAAGCATCAGATGCTGGTGTCTTGTGATCATGAGGCTTCTTAATTCCAGGTTTTGTTAGGGTGCCTCTTACTGGCATCTGTATGAGCTCATGAAAATGGAGTCAGGGCACAAAGCATGACACTCAAAACACAGAGCAGAACACCAAAGAGAGCATCCAAAATGTACTATCAGCAATCAGTGGGTTTGGGTTTGGCAAGGGGAGGGCAAGGACCTGCCCCAGGAAGCAGGGACGATGGCCCAGCCTGGTGTCTCTCCAGTTTCCCTGTAAACACAGTGCTCTCTCTCTCTCCTCCCAGACCAAGAAGTATGCTGACGTGATCATTCCCAGAGGAGCAGATAATGAAGGTAAGTGGACCCAGACCCCTGGCAGGTGGCTTTGGGCTGTTGCTTTTACAGTGGAATTAGGTAGGAGGTAGCAGGACCTGCCACAGAGTTGACCCAGGCCACTGCCACCCGAGAGAGTGTTGTTACCACACCGTGCTGAGATGAGCCTGTTTCCTTTGCTCCTGCCTGGAGCATTAGTGTCTGGGAGTTTGTGTTTCTCTGATCAAGCCTAAGAGCCCATCTGTATGCAGTGCTTCCTAGCAAACTCCTGGTTCATCCCACGTAAAGAGGAATGTACTTCTTCAAGGCCTGACTGCCCCTGGGTCAGCCAGGTCTGGAATCAGCCTGACCATACTGGCTTGAGTGCTGGGCTCAGCTGGGGCAGAGGGATGAAGTCCCAGTGGGGCAGCTCCTCCCCGCAAGGTTGGGATGGGAGGGAACCAGGAGCAGGAGAGAGGCAGTAGGGTCACCAGCTCTTGCCTTGGCTCTGGTTGGTTTGCAGCGATCCTAATGCAGCCTCTCCCCCCTTTTGCTCACAGTGGCCATAAACCTGATAGTGCAGCACATCCAGGACATTCTTAACGGAGGACTCAGCAAACGCCAGAGCAACGGCTACCTGAACGGCTACACTCCTCCGCGCCAGCGGCAGCCCTCAGAGTCCAGCAGCCGGCCTCACTGACCCCGGGCGGAGGCGTGAGGCTGCGGGCCGGGCGCCAGGCCCTGCCACTGCCCCTCTGTACATACTGTCCGTTCGATCCCCCCTTATCTATTTAAGAAACCAGACGGAGACGAATGCCTTTAATTTTGTATGTTCGAAATGCCGAATGAGAAGCAGCCGGTTTGCTCGGGAGCCCGGACCGCCCACAGCTCCTGGCCTTGCTCAATAACTCCTCCAGCACGGAACCGGCTATAAATCTCTATAAATATAGAATTGCTCTATTTTTGTGTAAATGCAGAATAACGTAAAATTACTTGCCATAAGGTATTTGCCA
The DNA here is from genome assembly GCA_013397135.1 of Pachyramphus minor. Taxonomy (NCBI): domain Eukaryota; kingdom Metazoa; phylum Chordata; class Aves; order Passeriformes; family Tyrannidae; genus Pachyramphus; species Pachyramphus minor. The sequence goes on from VYXB01006785.1 coordinate 1,282,386, forward strand.
GGCTCGGTGTTGCTGGGAGGGGCCGGGAAGAGGGTCCTGGGAGGTGTTGGTGTGAGGATCTTCACCTCAAAGGCGGTAAGGAAGGAAGAGCATTCAACAACTGCTTTAGTATCACAGGTCTCCGTCCCAGGGAAGGGCCTGGCTGTGGTGGAGGTGGCAGCTTGAGTGTGGCACGAGTGTTACAACTGGGCTGCCATTGCTGTTCAGGTCCAAGCAACCTGGTGTTGGCTGGCAAGCACTCGACAATGCCACTGGGAGCTGGGAGAATGATGTGGAAATACCTCTCCCTGACTGTCTCTGCACCTCTGAGTCTCAGTCCCTCAACAGCAACTCCTTCTGTGTCTGAAATCCCTTCCCACCACAGGTGTGGGGCTGCTGTCACGCCCTCCAGCCAAGGACCTGGTAGGTGGTGCTGTGAGTGTGGTTATATAGACGTGGCATCTCACATCTTTAGCAGTCTCACTGCTTGGCTTGTGTGGGGACAGCATGTGGATACCTTCAGTCGTTCTGGAGTTGGTAGCCATGTCTGTGGTGGCACTGCTGCTTGAGCCCTGGACTCACCCCCGAGCCTGGAGGTTGGCTTGCAGGTCAAAGGTGTGCCCGTCATTCCTCACTTGGAACAGTTCTGCTCTTGTATGGGGGATTTGGGGTCTGGGACATACAGCTAAGGGGGAACCAGCCTCTTCTAGAAGAAAGGGGCAATAGATAATAAAAGGCAGCTGAGGGGGTCAGCAGTGTGTAGTGGTCCCTGGGCTACTTGGCATCCCCGTGTGGGACATCCACAGGTCCCAGTGGGGTGGTGTGAAACTGGGTGCATAGAAATCCTCTGCTCCCCTTTTTCAGAGCATGCTCTTGCCTGGCCTGTGTCCTGGTGGACGACACTGTCCCTGCAGTATGTTATCCCAAGGGCTGCCCAGCCATGCCCTCCCTTGCCCAGGATGAGAATTTAGTCTGCCCTAATCTAGTAGTGCTGCAACAGTCTGGGGGTCCTGGTGGGGTTGTACTACAGATCTGGGGTTTCCTGGGGAGCAAGGTGGGGTAGTTGGGCTGGGTGGGAGCCAGTGAATGGAATGTAGTGGGATAGTAGCCAGGAAAGATCCTTTGCCCGGTGCTGCTGAGACTGACTTCCTCTACTGGAAACAAAATTTCATAGGCATCCATCCCACAAAGCCTGGAGCAGGAACCCTTAGCCTTGCTCTCTGTGATACTTTTCAGTCTTTCCAGAGCACAGGTTTTGCTATGTATGGTTAAAAGTTTAAGACCTTAGACCATGCTCTATTGCTCTCCAGCTGAGACAAGCTCTGGGTTTTACAGAGAACAAGAAAGCAAACACCTCCCCACAGTGACTGCTGCTGGGGCAAACTCATTCCCTCTTGGTCTGTCATGGGGGCACATGGCAGCCCTTTATCCCCCTCCCTGTCTTCCAGCACTCCCCAAGGCATGCCAGTTTTGCCCTAAACCAAGGGTTGGCACTGGCTAATTCTACATATTGCTGTAGGTAAGAGGGACCACAGCCCTGCAGAGCTGGTGAGGCTTCTCGGGGCTTAAGCAGCCGAGACAGCTCTCAAGATAAAATACTGGCTGCCTGTCCCCGGTGAATAAAGACAGAATAAACGGATGCTGGTGTTTACTGTCTCCTGTTTGGTACTGCATGTTGCTGACTGCAGTCCCAGTATGCAAGCAGACTTGGCCAACGTTGTCTGAGTTGGGCAAGTCAAAGCCAAACCTGGAGCAAAGCTGCTGGCACAGACTGCTGCTGTGGTGAAGAAGGAGGTGCTGGAGGCAGTGGCTCTGGCTTTTGGCTGGCCAGCCATCTCTCAGCAAGTCCTGGTGCACATGTGCCTGGGGCTGCTTTTGTGGAACCCCTCTGTGCTCTCAGGACAGCAGGGAGGTGGACAAGTTCAGCCCTTCCCAGTAAGTATCTTGAAGAGATGACAGTCAACTGGATTTCATCAAAAGACTTCACAGGCAGGGTGGCATTAGCACTAGTGGGGTGTCAGGCAAGGATGAGGCTGCTTTTAGCAAAGGAGTAAATAATTCTGTTATGAACCACTTGATGTCAGCATGGGTTCACAAATGGGAAGTCCTGCCTAAATGATCTGATACCTCTCAGAAGAAATGACTGGCTTGGTAGGTAAAGGACGAGCAGGGCAGGTTGTCCATCCTGACTTGTGTCAGGCTTTCAATATGGTCCCCTGTAACATCTTCATAGTGAAGCTGTTGATGTATGGGCTGGATGAGCCCAGAGATAGATGGAAGATGTGGCTGAAGGGCTGGTCCCAACAGCGTGGTGATCAGTGGTGCAGGCAGGGGTCCATAATAGGTCCAGCCCATTCAACATCTACACTGAAGATCTGCATGATGGAGAAATGGGTTGACAGAAACTTTCTGATGGTCAACAAAGGGAATTGCAAAGTCCTGCACTTGGGAAAGAACAATCACATGCACCACTATGTGCTGGGGCCACCTATCTGGAACACACCTCTTCAGAGAAGGCTGTGAGGGTCCTGGTTAGCCAGGAGCCTGCAATGTGCCCCTGCAGCAGAGAGCTAAGGGTATCCTGGGCTTCTTTAGGGAAGTGTTGCCGGCATGTTGAGGGAGGTGATCCTTCTCCTCTGCTTGGGTGAGGCCACACCTGAGTGCTGTGTCCAGTTCTGGGCTCTCCAGTAATGGAGCTACTGGTGAGAGTTCATCGAAGGATCGTAAAGGGATGGAACATCTCTCCTATGGGGAAAGAATAAGAGATGTGGGATTGTTCAGGCTGAAGGAGGCTGAGGGGGGGATCTTATTAATGTATATAAATAGCAGGAGGGAGGGTGAAAAGACAGAGCCAGTGATAGGACATAGATACAAGCTGAAAAAGAAGGGGTTCCCTCTGAATATCAGGAAACACTTAACTGCTGTGAGAGTAACTGAGCATTGGCACAGCTTGTCCAGAGGTGGTGTGTAGTCTCTATTCTTGGAGTTATTAAAAGCCACCTGGAGGCAACCCCGCCTGAGCATGGGCTTGGACAAACAGCTGCCAGGAGCCTTCTGACCTCAACCAGTCTGTGAATTTTAATGATCTTTAAATCTCCCCGTTTGGCTGGGAGAGGAGCCAGTGCCAGCTTTATCCCTGCTCTGGGGTCCCTGAGCTCAGCTATGAGCTGTGTTCCTGTCCCTGCTTGGGGGGACTTCTAGCACAGCTGCCCCTGCAATTTCCCTTGTGCAGTTTCCACTCAGGTGAGAATACGGTGATGTGCTGATGCCAAGATGGGGACAAGGATTGCTGTGGGGAAGAACTTGCTGCTGGCTTCTGGCAGGGACCACGGGTAGGAGCAGCACCCCCTGCTCCCCAGCACCCATTCTAAGGACTAAGGAACCCACTGGCGCCTGCCACCTTACAGGGACACAGGGAGCAACCACCACACACCTTACAGGGACATGGGCACACCCCAGGCACCTCAGTGGGACACAGACACCAGCCTGGAATCTCGTGGGGGTGTGGATACTCTGACAGAATGGGAGTCCCTTCCCTTGAGAATGTGGTACCCAGGGGGCACCTCATGGCTGTGGGTGGCTGTTCTCTCCTGCCTCCAATCCCACCCTGCATGGACAGCAGTGCTCTCCTGTTCCACTGCTGTTCCCATCGCCATTGGCCAAGCACTGGCTTTAGCTGGAGCTGGGACCAGGGGATCTGGGGAAAGTCCCGCTCTTCAAAATCTTTCTGCTGCCTTCCTTTGGTAGTACTCATGCCAGAGCTGTTGCAGGTAAAGCAATGTGCATCTCTGCGATGCACAGACCTGGTGGTCCTGAGCAGCAGCATGGTTTCAGCCCTCATCATCTTGTAAAATTGGCCATGGTTAATGGTGTGTTTTGCCCGGCGGTCTGTCCTCGTGGACTCTGAAGCTGCCTGTTCTCTTCCCTGGAAGTGACAGAGCCAGTGGCACAATAAAGTGCGCAGGAGCTTTGGGGGGCCAAGAAGGGTCCTGTTGGCCTTGTCTTCCTGTGGGAGCACCCCAGCCTTAACAGGACTGCTCCAGGCAGCACGCTGGGCTGAGGAAACCTCTGGCAGGTTCCACATCGTGCTGGGGGCTTCCAGAGAATGTCAGACCTGCGGCTTGGTGTGTCCCTGAGGAAGAGGCAGAGGACCCCTCAGGGCCTGCTGAGGCTCTCTTGCCCATGTTGGGGTTTGGTTTTTCATAGCCAGCCTTCTCGGGCAAGGCTGTTGTGCCTACCTGCACCCTCTGGCAAGCCTGTCTCTTCCTGTGTATCTGCTCTTGATTTCTCACCTGGCTCTGGGGTTTCCGCACATTTCTGCAGATGCCAAGTATAATAAAGGGCACGCCAAGCACCCTCATGATTTGCCAGTTCCTGCAGAGCAGCTGGGGCATGTCTACTCAGGCAAGGTAGACCCAAAGGTGGCCCAGAGCACAGGGCAGTTTTAGAGGCCATGCTCCCTGGGACAAAGGATGGTTCTTTTGGGCCCTTAGGAATGATGGCTGTCTTGACTCTGACCCTCTCGGTGGCAATGGGTGACAGAGACAGGCTCCAGAGCACCAGGGACAGCACCAGGAAGAGCCTCATCGTGGTTTCACTGAGGAAACACCCTTAACATGCTGTCACCCAGAGCAGAGCTCAGGCACCTGTATTGAGGGATCACCCTGCTGGAATTTCTTTGCAGGTGTGGCTGATGTGTCTTCACTGGCTTCTGTGGCACAAGGCTCTGGGATGTCACAAAAGCAGGGGATGAAGGCTGACATGGAGCTGGAGAGGACCTGGGTAGGCACTTTTTGAAGCCTGCTGCTCCCACTGTGTGCCTTGGAGGGGAATATTGAAATCTTCCTCCCCTGGGCACCCACTTGGACCTCCACCAGGATGTGGGCACCCTGCTGGGATGTGAGGCCCTCCTTCTGGAACATGGCACCAGGAGAGCCACTCACGGCCACGGATGCCTGCTCTCTCCCATCCCAATTCTCCAACAGCTCCCAGAGCACGTTCTAGAAGCCTGCAAACAGCAGCCTGGCTCACACCCCTGCCTTCCATATTGCTCCTTCCATGGATGCCCTTGGTACTGAAAGGACTTGCATAGGAACAATAAACTTTATTGATATGAACAGTGCAAGAAGATTCTGAAAGTAGGCTGCTCCCAGCAGGAATTTTGCTGAGTTTGCAGATGTCTCTGTCCACGGGCATGCTCTGACTGTCATGTCTGGGGAAACAGAGCCTGGCCTTTGGGATGCCAGTGGGCCCTGGCAACACTTTTGGGAGGGTGGCAAAGGGGACCCTCCCCAGAGAGTTGCTAAATGCCTACTGGCTGTTGTACTATGTGGACATCGTGGAGAAAATTCATTGCTATTGGGAAGAAAATACTCCAGTTGGCATTGTTATTCACCTACTTTCAAGCCACTACCGCTCTTCCAGGTGCAATGCTTGAAATCACACCAGCTTTGGAAATTCTAAGGACTAAGGAACCCCGTGGGTCATGGGCAGGCACTGGGCACATGTTAGAAGGACATGCGGAGCAACCACCACTGGCAAAACAGTTCACAGAATCATAGAATATCCCAAGTTGGAAGGGACCCACAAGGATCCCTTCAAGGATCCCATCAAAGTCCAACTCCTGGCCCTGCACAGAATCACAGAATGGTTCCAGCTGGAAGGGACCACACTGGGTCATATTTTTTCACCGTTAAGGTGGTCAGACATTGGAGTCATCCCTGGAGGTGTTTAAGAGCCAGTTGTAGGTGGGCGATGTCGCTTAGTGGTTCGGTGGTTACAGCGACAGCACTGGGTTGATGGCTGGGCTCATTAGATCTTNGGTTCCAGTTGGAAGGGACCACACTGGGTCATATTTTTTCACCGTTAAGGTGGTCAGACATTGGAGTCATCCCTGGAGGTGTTTAAGAGCCAGTTGTAGGTGGGCGATGTCGCTTAGTGGTTCGGTGGTTACAGCGACAGCACTGGGTTGATGGCTGGGCTCATTAGATCTTTACAGGTCTCTTCCAACCTTGACGATCCTGTGATTCTATGATTCTACGACATGACCCACGGGGCCCTGTGCACGCAGCGGCCTCTGCCGCTCCTGGGGACACGGTCTCCGGGACGCGGTCAGCGCTCTCCACGTGGGACGGTGGGGCAGGGGCTGTCCGGGCAGCTCTCGCCCAGCCCCGCTCCGGGGGCGCTGCGGGGCCGTGCCCGCCCCGGGGGCCGGGCCGTGCGGGCGCGGCGAGCGCTGTGCTTCTGCTGCTG
>VYXB01006785.1:1288688-1318574 GCA_013397135.1 Pachyramphus minor
GTCCGGTCCCTGCGCGCTGCGGGTCGGTTCCGCTCCAGCCCCTGCCCCGGGCACCGGTGCCCGTCCCGCAGGAGCTGCCGCCGAGAGCCGAGTGGTGCCCGCGGGAGCCCGAGAGCCCGGGCCAGGCTGTGCTGGGAAAAGCGCCCCTCCAGCCTGTTGCTGCCCCGCGGGCAGCGCCAAGGACCTCGGCTTAAATGGCTTTTTCTTGTTGTTGTTTCTTCCTTTCCTCCCCCCCACTTCCTCCCCCTCCTCGGGGTTTTAATGTGGGTTTAAGGGGATTAAATCTGATGCAGTCGGGGGGCTAAGAATAGCCTGGTCCGCGTTCCCTTCCATGTGCAAAGTGCTCGGATCCCTGCGTGCTCGCACACCGGAGGGTGCGGAGGTGCCGCGTCCAGCCGTGTTCCCCGCACTGGGATACGGGGAGGCTCGGTTTCCCGGGAACCCATCCGTCTGGCTGGGCAGCTAGAGCTCGGGTTTAAATTGGTATGCGGTGCCCTAACCGGGAGGAATTGCCTTTCTTTATTTGCGGGGAAGCATGAACCGGAGTAATTTGCAAGTGTGGCAGGCAGCAAGTCTGAGCTTATTCTTCATTAACTGGCGAACTGCTCCGGTTGTGTCTCTTGGAGAAAGTATCTAGAGAATGTTGCATGTAAAATAAGGTGCTTCTTTGCGTAGCCGAATAGAGCTATAAGCGTTTTGTAGTTTAATTTAAATTGTGCCAAAAATGTTTTGTTTATTGCTGGATACAGGGCTGCAATCTGACAATCTCTGTCTTCCAAATATGCTCTTATTCTTCCTAAATTTAAGATTTTCTCTTTTAACTGCTACATCTGTTTGTTTTAAGAGTTGATTCATTCTTATGCTGTCATTGCTTTTCCCACAGTTTGAGTAGTTTCCCATCTCTCACTCCCCTTTTGGATGGGAAGAGGTTTGTGATTGTCAGTGTGGAAGGAGAACACCTTTCTGTTCTGTTAATAGATTTTTTTTTTGGACAGAAATTTAGGTTTATTGCTTTAAATAAAAATTGAATTAAATATATTCCTAAGTGAATAGTCATTGAAAATGAAATTGGGACAAGTGATGCCCTTGTAAAAAGGGTTAATTTACATTAGAATTAGAAGCTAGTTGTTGAATATGAAAGGCCTGTGCAGTTTGCAACTGTTATTGGTCTCAGAAAATGAATATTTGGAGTGGAAGTGTAGCAAGCGTCGGGCAGCGTCATTAATCTTTGCAGATGTAGTACCATTATTAGCATCCCTCTTACCTCTGGGGCACAGTTATCTCCAGTTTCCAGACACAAGTTTTATCTTCTATCAAATTCTGGCTCTGCAGCGTAGCTGGTGAGCAGCGCTGTGCTGTTTATTAGGTGCCAGCCTGCCTTAAATCTCTGCTAAATGTGTGAGGGAGAGATACATCCTGGCTCTGAGTAAGGAGTGAGACTGAGCACCCTGTTACTCCAGATATTTTTTCCCTTTGGTAGAACAGTTTTAAGGATTCAGGGAGGCAGGCAGTTTGCTGACTTTATGATCTGTGTGTTCCATTTGCCTAAGGAATCTTTATGCAGCTGTGGTGAAAATATTTTTAATGTTGATGATGTTTTCTTCTGCTTTATTCTCTGCAATCTGGGCATAGTTAATGTGGGCTGTGAATTTATAGCTGGATAAGAGCTTGAAGGCACACTAATACATGGTTGTGGTCAGTTCTGTTGTCTTAGAGGCAGACTGAAGAGGGGGGGAAAAGGGTTCTCTTGCTTCAGGAATCACCTTTTTTTTTCTCTCTTCTTTTTTTTTTATTTCTTTTGGGTCAGGTCTTGAAGCGTAGGGCGAAGGTTTCTCTTCACGGTGCATGGACGGAAAGCCAATGCGCAGGTAAGATACCAAAAACAATTGTTCCTCTCTTATCCAAATAGGAGAAACGATTGGAGTTGGTTTCGTATGTGCTTAGACTGTAAAATGTTGTTTGGTTTTAGTTTTTTGTTTTGTTTTGTTTTGCTTTTTTTAAAGCCTGGCTGGGAGAACTAGAATATAAATCATTCTTCTTTAGTCCTTACTTCAGTGGATTTAGTTTTCAATATTTACAAGACCAAATGCCTTTAAGGAAGAGTATGGAACACAAGTTATAGTAATTCTCTAAGCCCCCTCTTTACTTCCCCCATTTACTGTTATATTTAAAATTCAGTGTTTAACTACTTAGGTATTCAAGTTGCATAAAATAATCTTCCTGGGAATAAATTTAAACTTGATTTCCAAGGGGCATTATTTTTCCCTTAACTGAGGGAGTTTGATGGGTGAGGTCTTGGGTGAAAAGGAGATTTCCTTTTCTAATTATGGATGCCAGCTGCCTCAGCTCTAATGAGCTGGAGATGCAGCTGAAGTTTAATTCAGGGGAGTTCTTGCTGTGGTTATGTCAGAAACATTATCTGTCATATAGAGAAAAAGTTGTCACAGTAATTCAGCATGATGACAGGTTTGCAAACAGGGTTTCCTGCTAGTTCTAGTTGCTTTTCACTATTTGATGGCAATCCCACGACAGAGCTTAACAGGAAATATATTTCTGTACGTGATGCAGGCTGTGTGGAAGCTGAGGTTCTTCTCCTCTAAATGAAGTCAAGTAATGCATTTTGCTTAGTCTGTGCTCATTGGGATGTCAAAAGAAGGAAAACTTTATTATGAGTAATTCCGTAAACAATCACGTAAGAGAGGACAAGAATTTTAACCATAGATGAATATACAGAGCATTTTTAGCTACAGAAACCATTAGGCTCAGTTCTGTATAAAGAGGAAATAAATAAATACTCATTTAAACCCTTGAAGGATGGCATGATGTTGTTTAATTAAATGAACTTCTCAAGCGCAACAAAAAAGGACTGTGCTGCTGCTGCAGCTGAGCTAATGAGTAAACCCTGGGACATGATATGGGCATTGCTGGGACTGTGTATTGTTCAATACTTTTGCCAGGGTAATAAATGTGGTTTAGGCAGTGAGGAACTGTATGTGACTTTTACAGTGAATTCCTTTTTCTCCAAGATTAAAAGGCAGATGAGTTCTCGTCCATCTTAGTCTTCTGCAATGGAAATTGTTTAAATCTTAACCAACATAAACACACAGCTTTTCGGGTTCTTATGTTGTGCTCCGTTTATCAAAATGTTTTTTGTGGAGTGGCATAAAACTAGTGACTAGCTTGGCTTGTGTTCTTGTTTTCTTGTACTCTATTTTTCATGTTCCTTGTGGAGAAATTGTGGTTCTGGATTTATTGTCGTGCCTGCTGTTTTCTGTGTGTCGCATTGAGGCAGAGATTCAAAGTGCTGAAGCTCGTGTACCTTTTTTCGGGCTTGTAGCCTTGGACTTGCTATAGTGGAAGTTCTGTTTGTCACTCAGACTGGGTAGTTTTAGTGGTGGGCAACAGCACAGGGCTGAAGAAGTAGAGGGTTGTTTTTTTGTTATTGCTGCAGTCTGGCTTGACAAGCACGTCTATTTATTGTGCTCTATATTCATTTCTTGAATACATTTGCGTGTTTTAAGGGCCTCTGTGTGGATTGTTAAAATTTCTGTTTGTTCTTTTGCTGAGTGTCTTAGAAGAAAATGATAAAAGGTTTCTGATTGGATTTTGGGCTCAGATCTTCCTATGAAGTCCAGCTAAGCAGATGGCAGAGCACTTCCTTTTATCCTTCTACTCCAGGCTCTGCAGCCATTTAACATGCCATGGGAGGGTCCTGGGAAGAACTGCAAAGAGAGGGGAGAGTGGCTTGGTCAGTACTGGGTTAGTAAACACAGTGAGATGGTATCAAATGCATTCAGAGGGTGGGAAGTACAGTTTGAACAGACAAGGAATTCCAGCTATTCCTGTCAAGATTGTAGTAGAGAAAATGCTTTGATGCTCAAACAGGATGTGTCTTGCATTAGGAATAAAGGGATAGTTGGGGCCGGCTGTTCTTGCTCACTGTCAGGGAAGCAAGAGAATGTGGTTTTGCTGAAGGTAAAAGCGAGGCAGTGGGCACCTCTCCAGTGAAGGGCATGGTCCTGCAGCACCCAAACAAGGACAGAGCAGATCTGATGGTCAGGGTCAGCCAAGAGTCCCATACTCCTCAGGCAAGTCCTTAGGGATGAGGAAGGACAGAGATCAAGCCAGGAGGCCAGTTCAGCAGGTCAGTATCAGTGGGGTGCACAGTCAGGTGCAGACATGTCTTTAATGTAGGCATGAAGGCTTGAGGAGCCCCCCAGGCAAAGTGGGGAGGCTCTCCCAGCTCTTTCTCACCAGCTTTTTCCTGGCAGCCTTTTCCCAGGTTTCAGCAGTACTGTATCAGAGCTGGCTTGAGCACAGGCAGCCAGACCCTGCTATAGAAAGGAGGCTTCAGATCCTCATCTTGCATTTGGGGCTCTCGTGTGCACTCAGGAAGTTATTCAGCTGCTTGGACATAGCTCTTGCTCAAAACAAAGTACAGAAGGCTCAGGAAGGTTTTTGAAGACTCCAGCAGTGATCTCATTTTTCAGAGTGTGGGCATCCTCATTGGTGGAACAGTTTTCTGGGCTTGGTCAGTGAACATCAAACTAAACAATGTAAATGGGGACAAGTACACCGGGTGTCCTCCTTTTCTGTAAAATAAAATAATAATGCAGGTAGGTTTATCTGCTCGTTTGCTTAACTTCATTGAGAAAGTACACTAAATCTTGCTGGTTAGGCAAGAAAATGAATCAGTGGTATTTTTACTAATAATCAAACTTTTAGCTAACTGATTCCTAGAGTGATGCTTGACACAATAGCATTAGTTGGCGGTGTTGTGGTGGTGACTTTTGTTACCAAAGGCTGGGCCAAATCAAATGACTTTGTTCTAGAAGTTCTCTAATGAGTATAGGAAATATTTCCTTTGTGTATGTGTTAACTTCAAAGCAAGGCATTGATAGAAATCACTACTGGTTTGGTTTGTTATATTTATTTACTACTAAAACCTCTTGCTACTGAAACCCACTACAGCAATGTATGATTTTTGGATTTCAGTTGATGTTTTTAGCCTGAGACTTGTTCTGTTTCATGGGCCTTAAGTCACCCTGTTGTTTTCTGTTGAGTGGTGTTAAAGCCAGCTTGTAGTCTCGTGCTAAAATATACATTACCATAAGCAAAAAAAGCAGATTTGAAAGTGCTCTATGACAGTAGGTGTGTTATTAGGTATTTTTTTGAATTTTGGAAGAAGCTGCTGTAAGGATGGATGTCTCATGGATGCCTGTGTTAATGAATGAAGTTTTGAGAACTGGCATAGCAGAATAAAATGGAGGCAGAGCAGGCTGTTTATTTAGCTGACTTAGTGTTGCAGACTGCCTGTGCTCCCATTTGTACTTCTCAGCAGTGTGCTACAAAAACTGATCCTTTGTCAGCCCTTTCTTAATCCCATTGTATTTGCTGATTTCCCCAGCCCTGCATTTTGATGGAAGCTAATCCCAGAATATCTGCATAGCTGGGTGTGAATCTTTTATCCTTGCATACACATTTCCTCTCCAATCCTGATCCTCAGCCCTCCTTAATCACCCTGAGTATTCAGGAGCAGCTCTGAGCTCTGCGTGAGCGGGGGGAGGCAGCTCCCCTGCCAGGTGAGAATCAAGTGCTACCTTCTGCCTTTCACACCTCTAAGCTACTGACTCATCATTTCATTCTCTATGCATACATATGCATAATGCACACATAATGCAGTGCAATTATTATCCTCGTGGAGGCACATGCCATCAGACATTGTCCTTTCAATTCACTCTTCTGTGCCTGTGTATAACAGCAACCCACCGTGCTTAACATCAAATGTCTGGGTTGATCCAGTGTGGAAATTCCTAAGCCCATTGATCACTAGCTTCTGCATTACCCACAGATAAGTTATGGATGAATCAGGAGTTCTGATTTGATTATTACTCTTTTTTCCATCCATTCAGTTTTCTTTAATCATTAACCATCAGATTCTCTCCTGGAGGAAGGAGGCTGGATACAGTGCAGGCTCTCAGATAAATGCTGATGGGAACAATGCAGGAATGGCTCCAGTTTTTACTAACCAGACTCCTTTTCAGTTAGTTAAAGTGTTCAGCAGGGCCTCATTTAGGCAGAAAAATCCTGTTCTGTCCTGGCTAGGAAGGACAATGACTACTGCCTAAATCTGGCCAACTAATCATGTGGCAGAAGATGGTGCATCCCATTTCTCTGCAAGTAGTCTTGGGTGGTGGGATTGGCAGGCTTCTCTGTATTCCTTGTGGCAGCATAACCTTAATCTAATCTTTCCGTACTTGGATCCTGTGCCTGTCTAAAAAGCTCTTTGAGATCTACTTTAGGGCTTGTTTTGTCATTGAGGAAAACCTACAGGGTTTAGGTTGGATAGCGGGAAAAGGTTTTTCACTCAGAGGGTGGTTGGCCACTGGAACAGGCTCTACAGGGAAGTGGCCACAGCCCCAGTACTGCCAGAGCTCAAGAATCATTTGGACAAAACTCTCAGGCACGTGGTGGGATTGTTGTGGTGTCCTGTGCAGGGCCGGGAGTTGGACTTTGATGATCCTGATGGGTCCTTTCCAGCTCAGCATATTCTGTGGTTCTATGAAAGAATGTCCTGTCCTGGATGTGTACCATGTCCTGTGATTTGTGATTATGTGAAATTTATTTGAAGAATGCCTATTCTGTGTTTAGATGCTTTGACTGACAGGCTGGTCAAGACAAACTGTCCAAAATTCTAGTAACATGTGTCTTAATAGAGCTCTTATTTTTTTTTTCTTTTTTTTTAATTCTGGGGGTTGCTTTGACATAGTTTCAAACCCCTATTGCACAATGAAATCCACTTGGCTTGCTTAGCAAGAGCTAAACTCTACAGGGGAGTGTTTGTCACCACCTTTCTCCATCTCTTGGTAGAGGGATTAAATTATTTGCCCTCTGACCTCGCTGCTGAGGACTGTGAAATTAAGCCAGTTAGGTAAATTAATCTTCAGCCAAGATTTTTGTAGAGGTACCATTTAATTTGGTTTGTGTGTTCTGCTGCTAAGGGGTCTTAGCTGCATTGTTTGTGAGGAACTTGGCAGAGCTTTGAGAAGGGTTGTCAAACCCCACAAGGTGAATTTGGGTTGTGAGGGACAAGAGTGGGTGGAGGAGAGCAAGAGCAGTACAATGGCAGAAGGATTTGTCAGAGGCGTCAGGAAAGGAGAATGGTGATGGATGTAAAAAAGATGGAGTAGGGATAAAAAAACCAAGGCATTTAAGGTGCAGAGGCTGAGGAGGAGCAAGCAGCAAAACCCAGAGGGGAGGGCCAGCTGGATCTGTGTAACTAAGATATGAGGGAGAGGTAATGGTCTGAAACATCCAAATATGATGATCAAGGAGAGGGTGTGGAGGGAATGGGAAAACAGGCTAAGATTCAAGTGAATAATTTGAGCTGCTGCAAAGAGACTGGTTTCCCTGTGGTTAGACAGTGCATTTGACATAATAATGAGAGGAAAAGATGCGAGTTTTATTTATTTTTTTTTTAATTCTTTCCTTCAAGCCTGCTGCAAAATACATTGAGCAATGGCAAAGCCAAGCTAGATTTCCTTTTAACTCTTAATATGAACAAAGTGAGGCAGTGACAGCTCACATATGCCAGTGCACCAGAGAAGCTGGTAGTAGAGACAGCATGTATTGGGTCTTTCAGTAGATCTCCAACAGCCATAAACCATCAGTATTCTGGTATATTGCCCAATATACTTTTATTGCTCTAAGTGATGGTTTTCCTTTGGCGTGGGAAGAGACAACAGTTTAAGTTTGGTTTGATTCTTCTTGTTTAGCACTGATTTCAGTCGTGACTTGACAGTGAAGCTTGGGGTGCAGGCAGATGCTTGTGCAAAGTGAGGTCAGAGATGTGCTGTCTTGGTTCACCCCTGCAGAACTGCAGAAGGGCTCCTGTTTTCTGGAGTATGGCATACATGTTGTGAAGCATGATCTGTCAGCAGTGGTGTGCTGCTGGGCAGAAGGATATGGCACTTAAGTTGTGGCAGAGCCGACATCTCTTCAGAGATGTGAGTGATAAGGGAAAGGTACCTGAACTGCCATAAAGAATGACATCAGTTAGCTAGAACATTTTTCCTACTCTGCCATTAATTTAGTTTATATATTCTTAAGTCATTCTTCATCTCTATAGTTACTATCCTGACTTTATCATCTTCTTTTTTTGGTAGACTGCTCCTTGTGGATACTTGGATTGGTTTGACTATTTGGTCTGATAATCCTGTTTTCCCTCTGTAGTCCTTACTCTGCCATTCTTGGGAAAGATTAACCTTCTTCTGAAATGTGTCAGGAAAGGTGGATTGAGGCAGGTGTCTCCATAATTCAAAAATAACTGAAAAGATGAGGATTAAATGGGTATTCTGTGAACCTGAAAGATACTCATGTTAGGCTGCAGGCCATCTTAAGTTACCAAAGTCTGTGAGACAGTTTAATGTGTTCAGATATTACAAAAATGTGGGTAGAAGAACAGAGAAGTTTGGTTAAATCATTGAGCCGGAATTCTTTGCAGTGGAAATCCATCTCCAGCTCTTTGTCTTTTCAAAGAAAACTCAAGTGACAGCAGGCAAGTTAGCTGATCTCTGCTTTGAGTCACTCTCTGAAGTGGGGATAATGCCTCCACTACACGAGGCTACTGTGAGGTTCACTTCATAAATATGAGTGTAGCTGGATATTACAGCGGTGTGTCATAGAAAGCGTATAAAAATAGCTATAAACAGAAGCCTGTTGCAAGTTGGCATTTGTTTACTTCCAAGCAAGCTTGGGTTTGAGATGGATTCCTCTTTCATGTGATCACGTGCCTGTTTTCCAGCATGGACTCACGGGCCCTGCTGGTTCTGTGCCGGTAACCGGTGCGAGCTGCAGGGCTTTGGTGCTCAGTCGGTGGTGTCCTCCCTGACCATGGTGCTGTATTATTATCTCCTGCGCTGCAGGTGTACCAGTACTCGGCCAGGAGAGACCGGAATGGACGTGACCAGCCGCTGCACACTCGGAGATCCCAACAAGCTGCCCGAGGGGGTGCCGCAGCCCGCTCGCATGCCCTACATCTCCGACAAGCACCCCCGGCAGACGTTGGAAGTCATCAACCTCCTCCGGAAGCACCGGGAGCTGTGCGATGTGGTGCTGGTAGTGGGTGCCAAGAAGATCTACGCCCACAGGGTGATCCTGTCAGCCTGCAGCCCCTACTTCCGAGCCATGTTCACCGGGGAGCTGGCAGAGTCGCGGCAGACGGAGGTCGTGATCAGGGACATCGACGAGAGGGCCATGGAACTGCTGATCGACTTTGCCTACACCTCTCAGATCACTGTAGAGGAGGGGAATGTCCAGACCTTGTTGCCTGCTGCTTGCCTGCTCCAGCTGGCTGAGATCCAGGAGGCCTGCTGCGAGTTCCTTAAGAGACAGTTGGACCCTTCCAATTGCCTGGGTATCCGAGCTTTTGCCGACACTCACTCGTGCCGTGAACTTCTGAGGATTGCTGACAAGTTCACACAGCATAACTTCCAGGAGGTAAGAAGCTGATGTGCTGGAGTCATGGGGTGAAATGTCTCAACATGTCCTGTGAGAGCTCTGAGCAACTGTCATTTTGTCCTGCTTTCCAAATCCTGCCTTCACATCTGCTCTATGCCCTGACAGTGATGGGTGCCAGATGTTAGGTGTGGAGGACAGAGGGGAGAGGTACTGGTAGGACTGTATTGTGCTGGTGGTTTGTATATGATCCACAGGGTTGCTTCTCTGAGAGTTGTGTGGTGAGTGCTACATGAGAGGCAGGGTCATGGGTGTAGTTGGATTTGGCATTGACTCTGACATGGCAGCACAGTGGTATGACATACCATTCCTCTTTCAGAGATGTTCTGCGTTCTACATTATTGGAGAGCAGACAGGTGTTAAAGTAAGGACAACGCATCAGTAGAAGCAAAAAAATTGATGTTGAGCTCTGTGATTGGAAAAGTGGGTGTATGGGGGAGCACACAGCTGCCTCAGTGGAGTCCTCGACTCCCTTGCTGGAGCAGAACTAGGGTTTGGCATCTATTATTCAGCAGAAGTTGTCTGAAAGTAATTCAGATGTGTAATATTCTAGCTGACCTTTATATACTCAAATCTCATCCTTTGTTAATTCTGCTTAGATGGTATTTTGAGGAAAAAAAAATACCAGCAGCTGGTCCGGGGAAGGATCAGCATAACAATTAAGGATTCTGTGAGCAATAGTCAAGAGAAGGATGTTTACTGAACTATTACACCCAAATACATAAAGGAGCCTTAACCCTTAAGTAATGTCCTTCCTGAGCCCTGGTAGGAAGGGCAGGAATTTGTGTATGTTTTGGAAGCAGGCACTCTGTAGGAGTGTGCTCAGCTTGAAGGTCGGGTCCTCTACTAGAGAGGTTCATCTCTTGCCTCTTCCAGAAACTGCCCTCTGCAATCCCTTGGAACAGGTAGCCTGCTGTAGAGAAATCTCTTCCCACCAGCTTCACAGGTAGATCCCTTCCAAAGGGATCCAGTATCAGCTCCTCTTGCTAATTTAGTTTCCCTAGAGAAGCAGAAGTGTGTAAGTGCTGTGAGTGATTGCAGCTTGCTGTCTTTATCTTGGACATGCAGGAAGCCAATTGGAATTGTTTTAATTTCAGTCAGGTTGAATTTAAGAAAAATCTGAGCAGAATCAAAAACATGACTGTTGGACACAATGAACACAATACTTGTTATCTAACTGTGGACACAACATTAGTTTATTCTAAAAGTTGCAATTTTCTAACCAAATAGAATTTGCTGTTTAAGATGAGTTTGTTTTTTGTAGAACTTGGTGATAAACCCTACATTTTAGATGGCCATTTCCCGTACTCTGCTTGCTCTGCACTTCTATTCTTCTGCATTTTTTGGGGGAGCAAGATGGTAACCAGATGGTTGTTTATTTTCAGTGCTTGGCCATTTTAATGGTTAGAATTTGTTATTACATGAATGGGGCATGCTTACAAGCCTCTAAATAACTTTTCAACAGCTTAACAGTTTTGTTTTAAAATGTTTTAGTATTAATACACACAGCTGGCTTTTAAGAGCTGCTTGTTATGAGCTTCTTTTCTTTTGCAGTCCCTTGAAGACAGCTTTCTGTCTTCCTTTATCTGTGTTAAAGCACACAAAGGCAAAAGTTTTGGATTCAAGAAAACACTTTTCCTCATAGGTGATGCAAATTATAATTGACTTAACTGAATTGTGGTCTCTGGAAAACAATGGCTTGGATTTGAGCACTATTTCTTTGGCCTGGGCAGGTTTTGGTGTCCCTTTCAGTGCCTCAGGAGTTTTGCAGCTCTTCATCCCTGGTGACCACTTCTTTTACTGTTTCTCTGCAGAAAATATTAGTGGTGCTGCTTTTCGGGATTGTATTCCTTCTGCCAGTGCTTTCCATAGGAACAGTAATCCCTGATGGAAGCCAAGGATTTGGCTACTTAACCATCCTCCACTGTGGAGGCTGAGAACTGCTAAAAAAAATGTGCCTTCCTCTGCAGAGGCTGTATGGTCCTGATTCCTCCAAGGTGGCAAATAGAAACAGGAGATGGGAATTTCCTGGATGGTGATGTGAAATACTAAGCACTAGGCATCAGGCCAACCCATGCAGTTACTTTGCATGCAGTTTGAATTGCTTCGTGTCCTCTGCTGTGCTAACCTCTGGTTCTATTAATTTTTGTGTGTATTGCTGCATTACATCATTAACTTCTGGGTAAAATGTTTTTCCAGTTTTTCCATTCCCCCCTATTTAATTTCTTGCCTAAAACCCCTAGTGAATCTTGTGCGTGTAATGTGAAATGGTTCTATTAACAACTCCTCTGTACAAAAACAGCCTTTGTATTTTTTTTTTCTTGCTTGGTCTCTTGACATCTGTGTGAAGGGAAAAAATACACTTAAGGATGAACAACTTGTGCTTTTATCAAGAGACAAAAATTGCACTCCATATTGTGTAGTCTGACATTTATTCTATCTGTAAAAACAGTGATGCACATGAATATTGCAGAGGAAATGAAACCCATCCAATTCTTGTTCAGTAAGCAAGTCAGTCAAATAGATCATTAATATTAGTCAGGTAATTATGAGTGTCCTTATAATTAAGCCAAAATAAGCCTAAGCATTTTAAATAATGATTTGTTTTACCATGTAAACTAACAAGTTGTGTAGTAGTAATAACTCGGTTTAAAGTGCTTCCAGTGCTTTGAGTTTTGTGAGGCCATCGATGCAGCTGAGTTTTGTGAGGGTGGAAGAGCCTGGATGAGCATCCTTAACTCATGAACTTCCAGAGCTGCTGTTTTCAGAGTCTGAGGCTGCATTTACAAACTGTCGGAGGGAAGTTTACACATAAACTTGTCTTTGTAGAAGGGAGGGAGACTGTGAAAAAATGCCGATAAAGATCTTTAATGACCAACCCAGTTCTTAGTCTAATGCCTAAGCAGTGTGTGGGCCAGCCTTGCTGTGGCCCTCACTGCCCCTGGAAGCCCGTGGGACCCAAAACCCAAGTCTGGATCTCATCGTCTGCTGTGTTCTTTTTTAACAATATTTTCTGTTGTCAGTTACTTGGCAATTCCTGCATGTTTGTTCAGTGCCCTTAAATAACTTCTTTAGGTAATTAAAAGGACTGCACAGCTGACTGCTGTTGAGATGAACGTGTCAAAGAATGTTTTTCTTTAATTTATGCAGCAAATCATGAAATAAGTCACAGAATTCTAATGTGGTCGCAAACGATAAGGACAAGCCACTGAACCTCTCGGAGATTACAAGCTACAGACTGGGGGTGCTTGTAGGGAAGCCAAGCTGGCAGTTATCAGTCAAGCCATTTCTGCAGTTTTTGTTTTGATCCTTGCATCTTGCCCATCTACCTGGTGTCTGTGCAGGAGCTGTGGCTGTGAGCGAGCTCTCGAGGCTGTGCTTGTGACTCACGTGTGCTCTGTGCTGTGCTGTGTGAGCAGTCCTCCAGCAGCAGCCAAAGCCTCCTGAGAAACTTGGTTGCTGTCTTGGATGCTGAAGGAATTAATGTGTTTGCAGATTGTCAGTGGCTTGAATTTCACGAGAGATCAGTCCTTAGGGGCTCAGGAGGCTCTGATTCCCTCTTTAGTGCATCTCGACTTGTGCATACTCCATGTATATATGTAGAGCAAATCAAAGAGGCAGGATCAAATGAGTCCCTCTCCCGAAATATTTTCTGGTCTGCCACAAATCAGCATTCAGGCTTTCCATGTTCTCTGCAGTGCCTCTGGTAACTTGTTTGAGACTCTTATTTTTGTGCACTGTTTTGGTTTTCTTGTGAATCTCTCTACCTCAATACAGCTTTTGAGTCACGTATTTATCACAGTATTATTTCTGCCTTATATATTAGACACTGCAGACAAGGAGACTGATTTTAAAGAAGGGCCTTGTTTTTTCCTAAATTTTGAAACCCGATCAGTGTGTTCTGTGGTTTAACCCTTTAGAAGTGTCCTATAAAAAACTTGGTGTAAAATTCCCTGTCACTCGCATCCCCATCTAAAAGTGCCCTTGTGTTGGTACGGACTGACTGCAGTTCTGCTTGCGCAGCAAACCCTTCATATGTTGGTGTTGAAACTCATAGATATTTGACATATTACTGGGTTAGTCCATGAAGTGCTGGAGTGGTGGCTCTGGTGCTTTGGTCCTTACTTTCTTACTTTTTTTGCTTTCCCAGGTAATGGAGAGTGAGGAGTTCATGCTGCTTCCTGCTAATCAGCTCATAGACATTATATCCAGCGACGAGTTAAATGTGCGCAGTGAAGAGCAAGTGTTCAATGCCGTGATGGCCTGGGTGAAGTACAGCATTCAGGAAAGAAGACCCCAGCTGCCTCAGGTAATCCTGAGCACAGTAACATTCCTGGCTGCTTTATCCCAGGGGTCATAGGGTAGTGCCACAGCAGTTCTGAATGCACACAGAGCCACTGAACTTCACTCTGACTCCCACCTGTGTGAGGTGGCTTGCACTGTCCCTTCATCTAGGCTGGAAGCTGCACTGGCTATACCCTTAAATAGGGAATTTGTTGGATTGTTTCCAGGTAGGACTTGCCCAACTAGCTCACTCCAGCAGTCTGTCCAGGCAAACCTGCCTGCACTGCTTTGAGTGTTGTATCAAAAACACAGTGGAGAAGAAAAAGCTCGTCTTGGTTTGTGGTGCATCTTTAAGCTCTGCTTGATTTGTGCCTCAGCCCTCATGGAGCTTGTCAGAATGGTTTTGTTGGAATGCAATGCTTCATCTAAGCCAAGGCATTTCACAGAGCAGAACCCATTGTGACAAAGCTGTCAGCCCAAAGCCTCTGAAGTCTCGGGCTGGCTGATCAAAAGAGGTGTGCGTCTGCCTGCCTCAGTGTTTCTGCTTTGGAAGTAGATATTAAATGCAACTTTATTTACTGAAAAGCTTTTGAAAATGGCTTTAAATAAACAAACCAAACTGGAAAAACCTGCTGTTCTCAAGGCAGCTCTTACTGCTTTTATAACTGTCTGTACCTGCTTACACCTCCAAATTCTAAACAATTGTGAAAGGAGTGTTATTACTTATTGTCCATTTGCTCTGCAACACCACTCAGGTTTCAGAAAGGGGTTGATAAAGCTACTAACTAAATTGGTGTTCAGGCAGATGTATTGACATTGTATCATTTTTAAAGGTTTCCTTGTTTTCAGCTGTTAATAGATCGAGTGGATTGTCCCCTTTCAAAGACTGATTTTCTGCTGGGTGTCTAAATTGGTATATTGAAAAGGCAAAGGTGCTGTAAGATGAGCTGTATTTAACTAAAGTGCCAAGTTTTGGGTAGGTAAATGCCCATGCATGTGTGCCATAGGAATTATTAACTGTTTGTTGAAATTTGTTAGCCACTATGGAGCAAGTCCAGAGGAGGACACTAAGATGATTAGAAGGAAGGATAGAGCACCTCTCCTGTGAGGATAGGCTTGAGAGAATTGGGATTGTTCAGCCTGGAAAAGAGAAGGCTTTGGGGTGACCTAATTGTGGCCCTCTGGTCCCTGAAGTGATCCTACAAGCTAATGGAACCAGGAGAGACAGGGCAATGGCTTCCAACTGGCAGAGGGCAGGGTTACATTGGATAGTAGGAAGAAATTCTTCCCTGAGAGCATGGTGAGGCACTGGAAGAGGTTACCCAGAGAAGCTGTGGCTGCCCCATCCCTGGAAGTGTTCAAGGCCAGGCTGGATGAAGCTCTGAGCAACCTGGTCTAGTGGAAGGAGTCCCAGCCCATGGCAGCAGATGATGTGTAAATCCCTTCCAACCCAAACCATTCTATAATTCTGTTGTTTTCCATTTGGCTTCTTGCATCTCTGTGGGTGTATGTGGGTCGCCACTTACGTTCTGTTTTGTGTTTCAGGTCCTGCAGCATGTCCGTCTGCCACTGCTGAGTCCCAAGTTCCTTGTGGGTACAGTGGGTTCTGATCCGCTAATTAAGAGTGATGAGGAATGCCGGTAAATCTCCTCAGTGATTCACAGAATTGGATTGTGTTGTTCTCTGAAACTGTGCTGATTTGTCAGTGCTAAGTGGGTGATGCCTCACAATTTCATCTTTTGCAACTGGAAGGAAAAGAGAAGCAAGAAAAAATGTTTTTCTATCTCCGTAGAAGTGTTTTTCCTCTTTCTAGTTTTCAGTGAAATAGCAAACTTTGAGTGTGCAGTTTGGCTGTTGGTTTGACCTTTCAGTGTATTGATTTCCATTTTGCCTTCCCCCTCCCACCGCCTCTAGTCAGGCCTTTTATTACAGCTGAGCTTTTGCATGGCTTTCATGATGATCTCAGTAAGAGTTAAAGTAGTTTTTCTATGTAAAATGTATGCACTTTGATAATTGAATTGGACTCTGGGATTAGAGTCTGCTCTTTCCCACAGTGCTGATCCAGGGAAGTTGTCATTTCCCCCTCTTACGGTACGAGTGTCACCTTTCTGGCTCTGCAGAGTTCTGTATCATCCATAAAGCACATGATTTATCTTGTGCTTGTTGTAAAAACGTTCAGGGGATAGGCTGAACTGTTCTCTTCCTGAATAAGCATTCATACTGGGGGAATTCCACATTTGTAGAGGGAAGGAGGACTTTTTTGTTCTTTTTTTGTTTTATTCAAGGGTTTGGAGTATTAGGATTAGTCCAGGTGGCAAGTCATGAATGGATGGACAGTGTGAGCTGGCCAGAGCTGATGGAGAAAATATTCATCAAAGGGTACTATCTCCATCTATTGGTTGTGTGTGTATTATGTATTTGTGTGCTTTCCAACTCCTGTTCTGAGGCAAAACAACTGATTGTTAAGTTTTAGCTTGAGGCAGACTGGGTTTTTCTTTTCTGGACAGCAAGCCTGACAACTATCTTGTCATAGTTTTTTATCAGTCTTTTTATAGCAAGTGATATCTGTTATTAACTCTGGCCAAATATTGGTACTGGTTTACTGCTGTCACTGTGTAAATGGCTTGTAAGCAGCTGATGGGTATTTAGGTGACAGTGTGAGTTTTAACTAGAGCTGTTTACGCACTCGTGTGATCTGTGAATACCCGAAGAGCATGACTAGTGCTGGCTGCTCTTCCCATCAGTTCTGATTCATACCTTCTCCTGAGACTGCAGGTGAGCTTTAGGAATTAATATTTTCCTGTCTTGCACAGGGATCTTGTGGATGAAGCTAAAAATTATCTGCTGTTGCCCCAAGAGCGGCCGCTGATGCAGGGACCAAGAACTAGGCCACGCAAACCCATCCGCTGTGGAGAGGTGCTCTTTGCAGGTGTGTATCTTTGCAGGTGTGTGTGTAGTGCCCAAAAGAGAGCTACAGAGATGGTGAAGGGTCTAGAGGGGCTGAGGTCACTTGGTTTGTTCAGCCTGGAAAGGAGACTGAGGACAGACCTCATCGCACCCTGCAGCTTTGTCTCGGGGAGAGTCAGAGGGGCAGGCTCTGCTCTCTGGTGACCAGCGATAGAACCTGAGGGAGTGGCATGAAGCTGTGTCAGAGGAGGTCTAGGTTAGGTTTTAGGAGAAGATTTTTCACCCAGAGCATGGTTTGACACTGGAACAGGCTCCCCGGGGAAGTGGTCACAGCCCCAAGCCTGACAGAGCTCAAGGAGTGCTTGGACAACACTCTCAGGCACATGGTTTTTTTGGGGCTGTCCTGTGCAGGGCCAGGAGTTGGACTTTATTCCTAGTGGGTCCCTTCCAGCTCAGACTATCCTGTCATTCTGTGTATTATCCCTGCTGGCCTAGGCCAGGAAACTCCAGAAGGGATTTTCTGGTGGCAGTGTTCCCGTGATGCCATTCTTCACAACATATTTCTGAAGTGACCTGTGCATTAATATTTGGAGGTTTGACTTAACTTACACTTTCCTACTTGTGTGATTTCTTTGGTGCTGTGAATGCCACAGTACTTCCAAACTGAAGTTAATGCTCTTGAAAATCATACTCTGTTTTCTAATTATAAACCTCAGAATGACTCAGACGTGGGGCTGCTGGGTCACAGCTGGCAGAGTCTGAAGGGACTGTTTGTACTGGGTGAGCTCAGGGTGTTTGAATGGCACTGTCTCTTGTGTTTGGTTGCAGTGGGGGGCTGGTGTAGCGGGGATGCGATTTCCAGTGTGGAGCGCTACGACCCTCAGACCAACGAGTGGAGGATGGTGGCTTCCATGAGCAAAAGGCGCTGTGGCGTTGGAGTCAGTGTTCTGGATGACCTCCTCTATGCTGTGGGAGGCCACGACGGTTCCTCCTATCTTAACAGCGTGGAAAGGTAGGTCTCCATAAGGCCACTGTGCAGAATGTTAAATCTGAATGTTTAAACCTGGGTGCAGCCTCTTAGAAATGAGTTTGTTTTGCCAAGCGTGTTCTTGTTCTGCTGAAAACCTGAAATTTATATTACATATGATCTGTGTTTCCTCCTCCCTTGCACACTACTTCAACATTGTGTTGGTTTGCTGCTGAACTAGGACTTCATGCATAGCAGCTTGTGTCATGTTATCCCCAGCTTAATGGGACAAGCCATAGCCTTTGGAATGGCTATAGCCTTTGGAAAGGGCAGGAATCTCTAAGAGATAGGTCTGGGTATAATTGTGGGGAGGAGTGATGATCCTGGTTAACCTCCTTTGCAATTGCTGGTTTGTTTTTAGTGTTGTTAAGGAAGGTGAGGTTACAGTAAATATTTCTTAGTTGTTGAGGGAAAGATCCATCCACATTTTATTGTGGAGTGGCAACTGGAGAATTAAGGAACCTTGGCACTTAGACAGAAGAAGGAAAATAGGTCCTTTTAGGCCTCTGAAAGACTTAAGTCAAACAAGTTTTACCAAGGTTCCTGTTTCTGGGAGCTGCATATGGCAATTCCCATGCCTAAAAGCCACATGACTCAAATCTTGTATTCAAATCATGACTCAAATCTTCTAGTACTCTAAATCTTGGCCATCTAACAAATCCAATGAGCAATACAAATATCTTCTCCCTCCTCAGGTCTCCCCATCTTCCCACCTATCTCCTTGCATACTCCCAGATTCCCAACTCATGACTCTAGTCTCTGGATTCCCAAGTCCATCTGGTTCCTTCATCTTTCATCTGGAAGTGCAGGTCCCAGTGCTGGCTGAGTTCTCGTGTGAACTGCAGAGAACACAGAGCAGAGTAACTCTGGCTGCTGCTCTTTGCATAGCTGCAAGTTACCACATGCCAGCCAGTCTCTGCTAACCTGCTGTCTCAGGAATCTGAACCTTTGATCTTCAGTTTGAATCATCTCAAGCTGCAGTTTGAACATCCCCAGAATAACATGTATTTGGATGCATTATATGACTTCAGGGTTTTTATCCAACTTACAAAGAGCTGTGTTGCAGTTTAAGCTCAAGATAGGCAGGTTTCACAGCCTTAGTAGCTCTGGAGCATGGGAGAGTAAAGCAGACCTAGACAGGTAATTTGTGCTGTTTTTTCCAGGTATGATCCCAAGACCAATCAGTGGAGCAGTGATGTGGCCCCCACCAGCACCTGCAGGACCAGTGTTGGAGTAGCAGTTCTGGGGGGCTACCTCTATGCTGTGGGTGGCCAGGATGGTGTCTCTTGTCTCAACATTGTGGAAAGGTACTTTTTATTACAAAAATAAAAAGAGGAAGATGTGGGGCGCATGGAGAAAGAGGGTCTGTTGAAGGGTGTGGTTGATGTAAGACAAGCTGGAGAGGTGGTAGAAACTATATCTGTATTACAGTGATTTGTTTGCAGAGAATCACAGAACATTCTGACTTGGAAGGGGCCCACCGGGATCATCGAGTCTGGGCCAGTCTTGCTGCCCCTTTGTGAAGATGCCAACACTGCACTAAGCTCTGGTGTTTATTCTTTTGCCAGGTATGATCCCAAAGAAAACAAATGGACCCGAGTGGCTTCCATGAGCACCAGGCGCCTGGGAGTTGCAGTGGCTGTGCTGGGAGGCTTCCTCTATGCTGTAGGAGGCTCTGATGGAACATCTCCTCTCAATACTGGTATGCCTTTTGCTGTCCCTTAATTCCAGTCAGCACTTGTCAAGGTCCTGTTTGTCCTTAGTATCCTCAGATGGCTGTTGAATATTTAAGTGATCAGTTTGAGGTGCTTTTTCTTCTGTAAATAGTATTTTGCCATACAGTAATTCACTCTCTAGGATTTTGAGCCCCAGTACCTAGTTGTGTGTGTGTGTCATATTTTTCTTCCTCAGTGCTGCATTTGGCAGTGTGTCCTGCATGCAACGCTTTGATCGTTTGCATAGAGGTTGCAAGCACATCTTTTTTCCTGCAGCAGCCCGTTTCTGCTGTAGGAAGGAAGGTGCCAAAGGTAAAACTGCTGCAAGATGGTAATGCAGGTCAGTTTGTAGCATTGCCAGCTCCCTCTTGAGTGAAGATCTGAGTGTGATCAATTGTGTAGGGCTGGAGACAGGAGAGATAATAACAAGCGTTCTGTGGAAGAAAAGAGAGAACACACTGGTTCATCATATCTTTGTTGTGTGGAAATTGTAGTGTCTTTACAGCAGGACTTTGGATGAGGGTTCAGAAGTGCAAACCTCCCACTGCCTGCCAGCCTTGTTGTCCAAAGCCGTGTTGTTTCCTCCGCAGTGGAACGCTACAACCCCCAGGAGAACCGCTGGCACACCATCGCGCCCATGGGGACGAGGAGGAAACACCTGGGCTGTGCAGTGTACCAGGACATGATCTATGCTGTGGGAGGCAGGGATGATACAACAGAGCTCAGCAGTGCTGAGAGATACAACCCTCGGACCAACCAGTGGTCTCCTGTTGTGGCCATGACGTCCCGCCGGAGCGGAGTGAGTTTGGCTTGGTTTGCTTGTCCATACCACACATATGTGGTGAGAGCACAGGGTAGAGTGTCAGCTTGTGGGGTTTTTCCCCTTCGATTTCTTTGTGTGTGCCTGATTTTTCCCTTAGTCATTTGAGGGTCTTTTTAAATATTATTGGTCCCTGGTATGGAGTCAACTACTTAGGCTTGAAGCTGAAGAGTTTTTAGGTTTTTACTTGGTGACATAGGGGCAGTTGGTATGAGATACTATTAAAGAATGCAATCAGTATTAGTACTTGAGTCTCTCTGGATGAATTAGGAGGTGAAAATACCCACTTTCCCAGGAAAAAGCTGGGGAATTGGGTAAGCATGTACAAATTTCCAGCCTTCCAAGTTTTTGCATTGCCACGAGGGGTGGGTGGGAACAGGGTTTCTGGGCTTTCACTTACTTTGTTGCCCCTCTTCCCTGAATCCTGTGAGTATGGAGAATGACAGCATGTTCTTATCAACTGCTAATCTTGGTGCTTTCTGGAGACTTGTGAAGGAAAGATTAACACAGTGTTTTAAGTAATCATCGTGCTTGGGCACATGCAGATGTTATGAATATTTATCACTGAATATTGGATTATATAGTAAAGAGTGGATTAGTTCTATCTGTATGTTAGTATTTCGGTGCCTGGTGAGGCAAGTATGAATCATAATTTGAGCAAATACTGGTTTTGGAGGCAGAGAACATGTTTTTATTTGTCGTCAAAGCTCATGGTACGCTGTCCAACACTGTTCATTTTACTTACTGATTAGACATTGACATTTTATCAGGTGCTTCTATGTTTGCTTTCTGTAGAAACTGCTTAACAGATGCATCTGTATCTGCAGCCCTCCTGAGCCTTCTGACTTCCTCAAAGCCAAAACAAGGACCATTTTACATTGTGTTCCTGCCCTTTCTCTGTTATACTACGTTTGCTGCTGGAAGTGATCATCTATTTGACATTTCAGTGATTTTGTGCTTCTGCAGAATGGCTAAGCAGAAAGGCTGGGGGCCCAGGTGATTTACAGGTGGTCCAAGTCCCAGCCCAAGAGGTTTGGGAGCAAGGGCTTACCTGTGTTTCTTCTGCTTTAAGTAAGTGTTCCAGGCTGTGGGCTGGAAGTCACAGCAAGTCACACTTGAGGAAGAATTTCAATCCAAAACATAAGTTTTGGATGAAAAAGGTTTAGATTCTCATGTATGTATTATCATGCAAATGGTTCTACTTCTTGTAGGTGCCAGTAGGGGGAACCTTCTGCCTTTTCTTTAGGAGAGGGTCTAGTTTGACATAAATATTTAACTTTCCATGTCTCATTATTTAGGATATTTCTGCCACGCCTAAAGAAAAATACCCCAACCCTCTCCTGCAGACTGCCTTTCACCAAACATGGTTATTAAGTCCTTTTATTAATGTTTTCATCTTAGCCCTTCTTTTTGGGACGTGCCAGCTAAGCAGCTGCTGTCTGTGGTGGCTGTTTTGCAGGTTGGCCTGGCCGTGGTCAATGGACAGCTGATGGCAGTGGGGGGTTTTGATGGCACAACGTACTTGAAGACCATTGAGGTGTTTGACCCAGATGCTAACACGTGGAGGTAACTGTTAAGTTTGGGAAACAATCCAGTAGTGAAATCCAGCTGGAGCTGCTGCCACCCAGCTGGAGCTGTCCCAGCCAAACTAGAAAGGTGATGCACAGCAAAGATCTCAGGGGTGGTAGAGCCAGCACAACACTCACATTGTGGCTGTTGCCTGGTATGGAAGTGTAAGAAAGAATCACATTTTGAAAAGTATCCCAATATGCCCCCTGTCTTTGTTTTGGGCTGAGTCTCTCCTGTGCTTCCCAGTAAAACTAAGCTTGCTCTTTTTAGCAGAAGGAACTCACAGCCGTGATGTAAAATTTGGCCTACTAAATTTTTGCTTAAAAGCTGAGGCTTTGATTTCCAAATCCTTTTGGAGGAACTCAAACAGAACACTTGGGAGTTCTGATGTTTATTCCCTTAAATCTGCAAGACAGCAATTGGAAGAATTTCATCTGGTGTATAAGCTGAGAGGAATAATATTAAATTGCTGATGCAAAATATGTACTGAGCAGAAAATAGGAAAAGTAGCCTTTCTAGTCATAACTGTATTTGAAAGCAATTGATTAGGAATTTACTCCCAAATCCTAATTAGTTTCAAACTTTTATATGGGTGTTCTTGCTGCTATAGTAATCTGGCAGGAGTGGGGAATAGAGAGAAATTAATGTCATTATTCCTACTTGTAATAGTAGTAGTTTATCCCTTACCTGCTGAGAAAGGTTGTCACAAGCAGCAGTGGAGGAATGTCCTCTTGTTTGTTGAGCTGTGGGAATATGCAGCTGAAGTGATTAGGATGCTGGAGTCTATAGGGATCAGATAGCCATGTGAAATGCAGGCACCATTTCAGTAAACAGATGGTGCTTGGGATGCATTACATCTTGGTTGAATCAGCTGAATTTAGGGTATTGGAATATAAAGTCCTTTTTAGTTATATTACTAAAATAATTAGAAATAAAAGTAGTTGAAGTTTGAGGAGCAAACCTGTTCTTGCTCCTGTGTTACCTAAAATGTAGCGCAAGGTCAGCTACAGCCTGCAAAGTTGTTTTCTTGTGTGTTCAGGCAGGGAGAAAGAAGTCATTACTTGAGTAACACAAATCTGGTGTCAAAAGGAGAAGCAGTTTCTGTTCTGAGAGAGAAAGGGCTGAAAAAATACAGCTGTTTACCTTGGAAGTGTGTGAGATGTGCTACCCAACTTCTTCACAGTCTACTTTAAATTGGTGGTGTTCTAAGTGTGCTCACCAAGGCTGGTTGGGATTTTTTTCCATGATAGCTCCAAACTGTGCTCCCAAGGGCTGGTCCCCGTGGCGTCTCCGTGAGGGCTGTGAACCAGTGTGACCCCAAAACCTTGTCCTTGCAGGTTGTACGGCGGGATGAACTACCGGCGGCTGGGAGGAGGCGTAGGAGTTATCAAAATGACACACTGTGAATCCCATATATGGTAAGCATCCAGCGGGAGGGAGTCCCCTTGGTTCTCATTCCTAGAAAAAACTGAAGAGACTTGTTGACACTGGACCTCTTTGCAGCTCTAGTATGCACGGTCTAGATCCAATGTAACTCTTTGAGCCGGTGACTCTTTCTATGGAATTACAAAAATGACTTCTGTGAGAGTGTGCCCAACGGGAGACCACGTTGTCAGACTCCAGGGAACCACTGGACAAAAGTAGAAGTGTTGCTTATGTCCGTGTTTTTTCTAAATAGTCTACATTTTTCGAATAAACCAAACTGTAACAGTTACTGTAGCGTAAACGATGCTGAGGTAGAGACTACGTGCTGTACTGGGAGTCTGGCAAGGAGGAGGGTTTCCTGCTTTCCCTCCTGCTGTGTGAGCAGTGGATGTGGCAGCTGTTTGGTGGGCGAAAGAGAAAAGTGATACAGAAAACATTGCTTTTGCCTTATTTACAGAGAGCTTCAAAAAAGTACTTGACCTGCAAGGTGCCACCTTTTGCACAGAAGCTTTTCTGTGCACAGAGTATATTTATTTTTTCATTTAATTTGTATCATGCATTTTCTTTGAGTCGCTCACGGCGATACTTCCAGCTTTTTATATACATATATATGTGTGCATATATATATATATGTATTTTATATATATATGTATATATGGGTGATTTGCATTTTGACCAGCTGGTGGTTTGGGCAGGGCCATGTCCTGCCAGCTGCTGTGGTTCCAACCCTTGTGGTATGATTTAGGGTCTCTTAGAGTACAGGAGGGCTGTGAGGATGGGTGCCCTGAGTATCTTTCCACTCTTGCTGGAGGCAAGAAGTAGAACTGGAACTCTCATCTCTCTACTGAATCAGTGAAGTGCCCAAAAACGGGTGAGAGGGAAAAGGATTTCAAAGGATGCCTTTTTACTGTACAGTGTATGGTACAGAAGTTCAGCTTTTGTCTCTCCTCTCCCCTGTATGTGAACCTTGAAACATCTGCTCACTTGCAAAAGCCTTTTTTCCTCCTGTTGCCTGTTAGATATCAGTTCTTGCCTGAAGCTGGGGTGCAGGTATCGTATGTTAATTCTGACATTCACTTCTTGTGCTCTTGCTAGAAGGGCAAACCTGCAGCCAGCTCCTTCCTGCTCAAAAAGGCTTAGACCAGCACCACCTCAGCTGCCCTCTTGGCTGTGTCTTTAGAATTCAGACCATGATGAGATGGTGCCCTCCCTTTTAGTGATTTTTGTGCACTTTGCCTGTGTGTATTTAGAGCAGGGAAAGGTATGAGGCTCATTAGAGGTTGGAGGGGAAGGACTGTTTGCTGGCACTGTGAGTAACTGGAGGCACCCAGGGGTGGGGGTAGAGGAAGGAGGAACTCAAGACTCATTGGTTCTGTTTGTACTGTAATTTCTATTCAGTATGAAAGACTGACCTTTTGCACCTGATCTAACTGTGGACTTTACTAAATCTGGGTTTAAAAGAGTAGGAGGACTGTAAATTCTTGAGATGGGAAAAGGCAAGTGCTGACATCTTAAGTTCTTTAACTTCATAGTTTGATTCATGTAACTCAGACTTTAATGTGCTTGAATATAGTAAAAATTACACTACAGTCATAAATGGGTCATTAAACCTTTTTTTAAAAGCCCCTTTCCCCCCGAAAGGTCGATATTCTTGTGTTTACATTGGAGATCATTTGCACCTTTACAAGGAAAACAAGTATTCTGTAAACAAATGTTTACATGTATCATTTATGCTTTTTTCTAGCATGAGTAACTTGTATAAATAGTGCTATCTTAATAAATTTCTTTTATGCTGTTCTTGGGTTGTTCCTTGGGGTAAAAGCAGTGGGGTATGGTTTATGTGGACACAGATGCTGGTGTCTTTTTTCCAAATACCAGTCCAAGTAAAATGGACTTAAACCTCTGCTGTTTAGTGTTACCCTTCAATTAGAAGCATATCACTCAGAACCAGCTTTTTTTTCTGGAAGGAAGCATCTCTGCTAAATATCTGGCTAAATCTACCTCTGCTCACTTAACTGCAGTTACCAATGAGGACAAGACAAGGAAGAGGTTAAAAGAGGCTACAGAGAGAATTTAGGTTTTTTAGAGCCTTTTTATGCAAATTTGTTGGAAAGAGCTGAGCAATAGATTTAAAACTAAACTCCGGGTGTAACAGTTGTGTTTTCAAATCAAATACAGGTGCCAGTTACTGTGACACCTTGTACTCCTTTGTCCAGTGCTCTTCTGATTCCAGATAGCAAACTTCATCTAAGATATTTCAGCAGAAGGAAACCAAAACACCAGAAGTGATAGTTTAAGCAGCTGCTGTCAAGATCTTCAGAAGATCACTTAGCTGCTTCTTCCAGGGTAAGACTTACTACAGCCTGCAACCTTGATATGCAAAAATAATCCATCTTCAACTGGTAAAGAATCTAAAAACAAGTGCATGTTTGTCTAATTCTGGAAATAGGTTAGGAACTAGGCATGCAGTTATGTCATGTTAGGAAGTTTTACATTGGGAAAAGAAAGGAAACTTGCATCCCTATTTAGGGAGAAGGTCACAGCACAAATCATCAGTGCCTAGAGATCCTGCACAAGTGTGAAGCCAGAAACTAGACTTGGAATTTTGCTGCTCACAAAATTATTTAATAGGTAACAAGTGGTGGTTTAGTCAGGTAAACTATAGTTGGAAATAAGCACCATGCAAGGATAATATTTAATTAGGTAAAGGTGAAAGACCAATCTATGTGTAAAAGATGGAAAATGTTTTCTTTCTTTAGTCCTATATTACAAGAATCCTAAGACTTAGCAGGTGCTACTTCCTTTCTGCCCCTGTAATCTCTGGCCAGGCACTGTGCACTAGCCCTGTGAACTCTTACCTGCTCTAGAAGGGAGAGATCCAGTATAAAATTTTAGCACACAACTCTAACCCTGAGAGCATTCTGGCTTACATGATCACATCCAGGATACAAACATCTTGCAAAGCCTATGTACAGACCTCACTTTGCTTTGTATTAATTAATCTGAGAGGACCAACAGGCTGGACACAAGGCAGCTGTCAGTCTTAGGACAACTGGAATGTAGAAGAACACTGTCACCATGACCAAGTGGCCTTAGCAGGCTACAAAGGGAGCTAGAAACCTGGATTTTTCTGCCCTGGATTGTAGAGCATTCACCCTTTTTCAGGTGTGCTGAACTTCACATTTAGACTAGCCCAAGAGTAGTCACAGTTTAGCTAAGGCTAAGATCTGTGTAGCTTAGGTTGTCTAGTTAAGAGAAAACCAACTCGCTGTTTGAAACAACAGAAACACTTGTCAAAAGTTACATCAAGAATTTGCAGAGTTCATCTCCTAAACATAAATGAACAGAGTGACTCCAATAAAACAAAGGTGCTCAGGAACTATCCCAAGTTTGTACTGCAGCCCTTCTTTAAGGGCAAAATGCCTGCTTGTCTTTGCTGTCTGTGGCATGGAGTTACAGCTTGTTATGGAGCCAAGTGCAGGAGGTACAGTCCAGTTTTGGACAACCAACATGAGAGGAAAGAAGATGCTGCAGGAATGAGTTTCCTGTTGGTTTCCCAGCATACATCCTTTGACAGGAAGCCTTTGTAGCATGAAGAGTTGCTGAAATGGCTCTCACTGTATCTGAGAGATTGCGAGTTCTGTCAGTAGCATCAGCACTCCAGAGAGGTATTGGCTGTGTAGCATCTGCAAGGAAAAAATAAAAGTATGATAAAAAAACTTACACACACAGATTTCCACACCCTCAAAGGCTTGGAAGCCAACTACCAAGTGCTCCCTGTGCTTGCAAGGTATCCAAGGATCACCCTATTTTCCCTGAATATGTATCTGACATGAACTCTATCCCCATTATGAAAAGCCATGGCTAAATTTACACAACACCCATTCCACAAGAGCACCCTTCTTCAGAAAGCCTGAGGTATCTTGTGTTTACCTACCTGCAACATAAAAAGTTGTTTCAGCCAATTTTAAGCTACTACAGATAAAAATGAGCAATGTAACATGCAGTGGTTTGAAGTTGCTCTATGAAGGGCACATCATGGACAGGCTAAATTCAAGCAACTGCATTTACACAAACTGTTCTTTAACTCAGAAGACATTATTGCCTTGCTTGAAGGATTTATTCTCAATGGTTTGAAGGATATTATATGGATAACTATAGGAAGACCAGCCTCTTTATGAAAAGGGTTACATGCGAAGGAGTCTTCTGCCTGTGTCTTAATAACTACAATATTAGAAAGCTAGTGAACTTTTTTTAAAGGTTTTGGATTAAATTTGGTATCTTTTTAAGTCCAAAAAAAGTTCTTTATGGCCAGAGAAACTTTCTTGTTCATAACACAGCTAATACACCTACTTCTGGTCCAAGAGTAGTAGCTTCTGCTGCAACACAGTAGTAAAATACTGTACTGACAGCTCTCCCAACTCCAGAACTAAGTATGAATAGAAAAGCTTAAGGGTTTAACAACTTCTTGTAGGAAACCATGCAAAAGAGACAGGAGACCTTCAAGTACAGCTATTTTATTTGGCCAGCATTAGGACAACCTGCTACTTACAGCCTCACCTTTACAATCCCATCACAGTGTGCCGAGGCAATCGCTGTAGAAACCTTCACCAGTTTTGTAGCTGACAGGCGGATCTTAAAGTGCCTGTGGAAGTGGGAGTAAAGGCAGTCCATGAAGACATCCACCTCTTCCTGAGTGATCTCTCCTGGAGTTTTTTGGATGGTGTCCCACAGGGCTTTAGCATCCTCTGGGTGGATGGCATATGAAATATCCAGAGGCTGGGGCAGGTGGGGGACAGAGAAGACAAGTTCCACGGCAGAGGCAGCTTTGTCCACTTTGCACCCAGCCCACATGGCCACCATCCAGCTGAGGCTGAAGGGGCTGATAGCCAGACGGCGGAAGGTGCAGTCAAAAGTCTTCTGGAACCAGCTTCCAACAACAGACGTGTAACTCTCCGCCCCGTTCGCCAGGAACAGAGGTAAACAAGTGAAGTCCTCCGGCATGTTCTCGGACAGATCATCTCCATACACGCAGCAGAAACAGCCCGACCACACGATCTTGTCTTCTGAGTTTTTAGGGGAAGCTCGTGACCTCGAAGAAAGCTGGGATGGGGAGAAAAAGCATTTGAATGCTACAGAGCAAGTATGACTTTTTTTTTCAGCCAAAACCGGTTCTATAGTTTCAAGTGTTTGGTAGAAGTTTTTTTTCTCAGGACCTCGCATGCAACACTTTTTTCTGTAAAACACACAGAGTTATTCAGTCTGTCCATTGCATCCCTGAAATTTGAGTGCAATTATGTTGAAAGCAATGGAAAAAGCACATTTAACTTCCTTAGGAACAGTGGAGAGATCTGAGTTTATGATGCTTAATTCCGAAGAGCCAATCCATGGTACATCCTACAACCACTGCCACGATGAACTCGACATTTCAATAGCACATTTCACTTGTGGCAAAGCATTTCAGAAATATTAATTAGACTCGAGCTGTGGCCAGGAGGGATTATATCAGCTTTATCCAGGAAACTAAATAAGCGGAGTTCTGACTGTAAATTGACTGCTGAACTAAAACATAAGACAAAGACTGCTCTGTATAGTCTTGCTCTGATCCTGTTGAGGAGTTGAACTGAAAACTGCAATTAACTGTGTGCATTTCTTAGGAGATCACAGGATCTCTGAGATCACTGAGTCCAACCTGTGTCTGAACACTACCTTGTCAACTAGACCATGTCCAGCCTTTTTATAAACACCTCCAGGAACAGTGACTCCACCACTGTCCTGGGCAGCCCATTCCAATGTCTAATCTCTAATCCCCCTTTATGTGAACAAATTCTTCCTCGTGTCCAACCCTGGTGCAGCTTAAGACTATGATGCTCTGTTCCATTTAAAAATAGACAGGACTCAGTTTCATTCAATCTCAGTGGACGCTACAGTAGTTACTCCATAAAGCTAGGAGTTAGTTTCCCGGTGGTCTCTTTTTTTGAAGAGAGCATTTTATGAGGGCAAACACAACTCGTAAAACGCAAAGCTCGGTTACCAAAGGCGCCGGGGCGGGCTCCTTACCTGGACGAGGACGGCAGGCTCGTCCTGCTCGCTGCCCTGGAGCTCGGGAAGGCTGGACAGAGCCACTTTGATGTCCAGTTCGACGCCCACCTCCACCGCCAGTCCCTTCTGCTTCTCGGCGGCGATGAAGGCGCTGAGCAGCCGCGCGTAGTCCCTGAGGCGGCCGCGGCAGAAGCGGTACAGGGGGGTCACGCTGTACAGCGTCCAGGCTTTGCGCAGCAGCAGCGCTGTTTTCTGCGGATCCCCGCTTTCCTAGGGCAGGAGAAAAAAAAAAAGGGGAATACCGTTAATTGTGTTTCGCGAGCGGGGCAGCGCGGCTGAGCGGACAAGGGAGGGGAATCGCGGGAGACGGGGAGATGCCGCTGCCGCCTCCCCCGCCTGGCGGCCCGGCCGTACCTGCGAGAGCGGCGCTGGCAGGATGAGGCGGCCGCTGGGGCTGGTGCCGAGGCGGCCGTGGGCCCGTCCGAAGGGGAGGCCCCGCGAGAGGCGGCCGAGGCTGGGCAGGGTCCGCGCCGCGCCGTCCTCCCCCGACTCCGCCGCCATGGCCGCGGCCGCCGTTCGAA
>VYXB01006785.1:1318663-1408977 GCA_013397135.1 Pachyramphus minor
GGGGCGCGCCCCCGCCGCCATCTTTGGGACGGGCGGGAGGGAGGGCAGGAGGAGGCGGTGGCTTCGGGGTGGTTTCCGCTCCTGTGTCTTTATTTTAAACTTCCCTCAGGCCTGTGGCGGTGCTCCCGTGTTTCTGGCTCAGGCGCGGCCGCGGGATGGCCCTTCCCCGGCTGCTGGCGCGGGCATTGCACCGGGCGGCCGCTGTCTCTGCCCCTGCGGCGCCAGGTGAGGAAGGAGCGCTTGTCTCATCCCAGGGGTTTCGGGTGTCCTTTTCTCCCCTCGGGTAGTGTGGGTGTGCTTTTTCTCCCCGGGACACAGGTCGGGGTAGTCCACACACTCGTTTAATATCACACTTGCGATAAGTTATTTTGCCTGTATCGCTTTAGTAAGTGTCTTCTCTAAATCGCGTTTCTGTTTTGGCGTCTCAGCGTGCATCGTGATTCAAAGTACTTCAAGACCAATTAGTCTAGTTTTCTTTCTGAGCTTTTAGTTTGGTTTTTGTTCCCCTATCCTCTGCAGTACCCAATCTGTAAACAGCAGGGGTGGCTAAATGCCTGAGATAATAGATGGAAAACAAATCCTCCTTTACTCCTATTCGTAAAGGCTATGATGAAGGCAGCGAGATTGGCTCATGTGATTATTTATATATGTCTAGGTAATGGCATCCTTCCGACTTCTTGCAAGCAGAACCTCTTGCACGTTCTGTAAACAGTGTGCTTGGTTTTATACCTTAAGCTGTGAGTACAGGCACACTGCAGTCTGTGCATGGCCTTCTCTAATCCTGATTCAGGCTTTTTCCCAGTAGTTGCAGGCGGGAAACTTCAATTTACATGGGCACGGTGGGTGTCTGGTTCCTGCATGTTTCAGTTTGCCAAGGCCCCGTGGTGCTGTGTGTTCTCTTCATCAGGAGCTGCAGTGGCAGCACAAGGGGTTTCAAACTCAAGGAGGGCAGGTTTAGATTAGATAGTAGGAAAAGATTCCTCCCTTTGAGTGCAGTGAGGCCCTGACACAGGTTGCCCAGAGAAGCTGTGGCTGACCCACCCCTGGCAGTGTTCAAGGCCAGGTTGGATGGGGCTCTGAGCAACCTGGTCTAGTGGAAGGTGTTCCACTAGACAGGGGATTGGAACTAAATGATCTTTAGCTCAAACTGTTTTGTTATTCTGTATTTGAATGTGGAATTGGCAGCATCCCTCAGGGCTGATTATCTGTGGCCTTTCCTTCTCTTGCACCTGAACTTTGCAGGTAGCAACAGTTTGCAGCAAGGCTGTGTTCAGTTTTCTGTGTGAAAGTCTGACTGAGAAACAGAAATAATCCCATTTAAAAGATGTTTGGACTAGCTTCACTTAGTATTTATGTCATAGTATCTTATTGCAGATATATATATGTATGAAGTAATTTCTCTGTATGTGTCGAAGTTGTTTTGGGAGGGGAAACTCTCTAACTATTCTGTCTCACTCTTCTGCAAAAGCTGTGAGAGGTTTTATTGTTTTTATTCAAGACTTCAACAGTTTTGTCGTTCGGACCAACACGTGTGGAGAGCTGCGTTCAGCTCATGTGGGACAGAAGGTGACCCTGTATGGATGGATTCAGTATCAAAGGTAAATGCAAACCACAGTGAAAATGGAGATGATTGTTTGTCACATCCAGCGTACGCTCTAGGGCTGGATTGAGACCTTGCTTTTTATGCTTCAAGTTATCTTTTCATGTCCTACAGTTGAGAAACAAGTCGGATCAGTATTTCAATTTTCAGAGTTACCTACAAATATTAATTTATCCTCGCTGCAACCTTGTAAAGCACTGAAGAATTATTATTGTTGTATAGGAGAGAAATAAAGAAATAGCTTATTTATAACAATTCTTACAGCAGTGAGCAAATAACTTCCCTGTAAGGGTGGTGAGGCCCTGGCACAGGTTGCCCAGAGAAGCTGTGGCTGCCCCATCCCTGCAAGTGTTCAAGGCCAGGTTGGACAGGGCTTGGAGCAACCTGGGATAGTGGAATGTGTCCCTGCCCATGGCAGGGGGTTGGAATGAGGTAAACTTTAAGGTCCTTTCCAACCCAAACCATTCCATGATTCTACACCTTCTTTTATGTAGAGTCCTTAAATTTCAAGCAAATAATGTTGTTTGTCTTTTCAACCACAGCATCTAATGAAGCATGTTTCAAGAATGCAAGATTTGCTTAAAAAAGAAGTATTAAGAAAAGACAGTAAACAAAGGATGGAATGTGAATTCCAATAGTTTGCTCTAGGTGGTGTGCTATAATCTCTCATAATGGAGTTGAACATTTTATAAATGTAGGGTGAAAAATGTGGACAATGCCCCAAGATGTTCGTGGCTGTTTGCTTGTACCATGGAGATAAATCCTGTGGCTTGGATGAAGTTAATTTATCCAAAGTTGCCTTTTTGCATTTCACAGTCCAGAGAGGCTGTTTTTCATCCATCATTGTTCTCCAGTGATGGTCTGCATGGATTTTTTTGTTTGTTTGTTTGTTTATTTATTTTAGGAGGTCCTGAGCATCTCATCTATGAACAATTGTTGATGGGGATCCAGGAAACAGAATTAGGACTATTGCAATGTGATTGTTCTGATCTTGTTTTTAAAGGCAGCCAGAGCATTTTCCATTTAACAGTTTTTGATGGATAAAGTACAATGGCAGCTGTCTCTGCTGCAGCTGAAGAGATCAAGATTTATGATTCCGGGTTTAGCAGTGTGGAACATTTTATGGGACCAGTGTTCTCCTTCTTGCCTTATGATTGGATTTTTTTTTTTTTTTTTAATCCATGTGAACTTTAGCTTTATTGCTCATTTAATTCTGTTCAGCTGAATGATGTTTTCCAGCAGGAAAATGCACGTGTCCAGAATCCCTGCTCAATGTGGATTGACATTCAGTTTCAAATCCTGCCTCCCCTGGTTATTTGCACATTATTTGTGCACACTGCAATCACAATCTGAAACAATTTGTTCAGGTTGGGTTCAGGTGTGGGAAAACTGTCTGTACGTTCAGTAGCTGGAAGTGCTTTGAGATGAGTCACAAGGTTCAGAAAGCAGCCAGTTGCCATGTGCTTTAAAAAGTAGAAACTACTGTATTTGTGGGAAAAAAATGGTTTTCCTTTTGTGTTTTTCATGGATCAGACAAGGCCTGTTTCTGGTTTTGAGAGATTTCCAGGGACTGACCCAGATCATCATTCCTCAGGATGAGGTAAGTGCTACCACAGTGTGAGTCTGTGTTTGTATTTTCCTTTAGGTAGCTTGGGTCCAGCAGGCACAGAGAGCAGAACCAAGTGCTTGGTCAGACCCAGCTCTCTGACTCACAGGGAAGTTTAAGTGTTATGGGAGCCCTGACCTGACACTGCAACAGAAACATTAGTGCTGTTTCCCCTGGCTTAAAAGACTGATTTTGGATTCAAATGGGCCATCAGGAAATGAGGTGCATTTGCCCTGTCCTTTGAATTTCTGTGAGACTTTGACATCTCCTTGCAGGCACATTCCCACGTGAAGAAGCTCCTGTCTAATGCCCCAGTGGAGTCTGTGGTGAGAGTGAGTGGAATCGTGTCCCCTCGGCCCCCAGGGCAGGAGAACCCGGTGAGGATGGTGGGGTCTCTCAGGGGTTTTATTCCTTGTGGAAAAGAGCACTGGATAGTAGGATAATGGTGGAGTTTGTGCCACAGAATTGCTCTGGGTTCTGGATGTGTGACAGCCTATCCTCAGATAATGTGAGGTGAAATAACTGCTATGACATGTAACTTAGGAGAACCTCAAAGCACATTGCAGACACCCACAAATTAAACTGCATCCCAGCTCTTTGCAAGGATAATGGCTGGCTTTTCTAGGCTTTCCAAGTGTGAGGGAGAAGTTTCTTAAAAATAAATATTGTCATTAGAAGTTCCACAGCGTGGAACTGTTTCTTACTCAGAATAGATTTTGCTGTTCTCATTCAACCTCAGCAGAGGCTGATTAATTCTTTAATGTTCCGTATTCCTCAACTCTCATTGTAATCAGCTGTAGGTTAATCTGTCAGGATTGTACATATCACCATGGTCTAAAAAGAGAACCTGGATTTATGATCATAACTTTTTGCTCTGACCACTTGTAGATGTCTGTAAAGCATCCAGGCTTCAAGCAATGCCTTTATTTCTTTTATTCATCTATCATTTCCTTGGAAGGTTGTATGTACTTTCTCCTGGTAAACAGCAAGAGGTTCTGCAGGATCAAATGAACTTCGCTGTGCCTCAGTGCTACGTGAGGGAAGCTGCCTGCTCTCCCTTGGGATCGAAGAAAGAGAAGACTAGTTCTGAGAACTGGTGTTCAGAACTGCAAGTTCTGAGAAGTTCCTCACAATTTGCCTTTTTTGACTTGTACTAAGGGCTGCTGCTAATGTGCACTGAAACATACACTGTGTGGTCCTTCTGAGGTTACTGGTACTAGTTGGTAGTATTTTGTTCAAATGTGTGTGCCCTGGAAAGGGCTGAGCCTGACTTCCCTCTGCTCAGTGTGTCCTTTGAGGAGAAGGCACAGGAAAAGTAATTGTGTTTCTTGGAGAGAGCAGGATGCTCCTGGGAAAGAACCTGCCATCTTCGGTGAGGTGACTTGTGTTCTTCTGAACAGAAGGGAAATCTAGGAGAAACCTGTCCTTGAGACAAGCTCTCTGAGTTATATACTGTGTTAGAAGGCAGGGAAGATAATCACATGGTTTCTTTTCTCCCTTTGACCATCTGTAAAATACCTGTGTCTGATTGTTTTGAGTTTTAAGTTTTGTCTTGCCTTTTCGCTCCAGAAAATGCCGACAGGGGATATTGAAGTGAAAGCGGAGACTGCAGAGATCCTGAACTTCTGCAAGAAGCTGCCTTTTGAAATCAAGGATTTTATCAAGGTGTCTGTTTGCATTGGGGTTTTTTTTCTTTTCTTTTTTTTTCTTTTTCCCCAAAATGGTGCCTTTTCAATAAATTGGGAATTTGCCTTATGTTGATGACAAAACATCTGAGAGCTTAGTCTGCTTCTCTCAGCTTCACTTTGGGGAAATGATATTTAAATGATATTTAAAAGTGCTCCTAGTTTCCTGTGAGGATGTATTTCTAAGAGCAGAGCAGAAAACAAGGCTTGAATGATTCCAGATTTTGAAATGTCAGTGTAAGAACTGATAGTAAAGGGAAGAGTGAAAGAATGGGGCTGTGCTGGCTTTTCCTTTGAGTTTGAAACAAAAGAGGCAGCTCTTACCATGGTAAATGTCTGGGGGTTTTTTGAATTATGGAATCAAAAAATGGTTTGGGTTGGAAGGGACCTTGAATATCATCTCATTCCAATCCCTTGCCATGGGCAGGGACACCTTCCACTAGATCAGGTTGCTCAGAGCCCCATCCAACCTGGCTTTGAACACTTCCAGTCATGGGGCAGCCACAGCTTCTCTGGGCAGTTTGGGGGTTTTTTTTACAGTGATTGTCACGCATGAGAACACTCTGTGGTGGATGCTTGTGTAGGTTGTGGGTCATGGTTGGTTTGTGGCAATTGAGCAGCATTCCTTTTTAGCCTCTCCCTTTTTTCCTGTGGCTTTAGGAGCAGCTGCATTGGACGTGCAGTTTGAGTTTTGTCTCTGAATCCCAAGTCTCTCTCCTCCCCAGAAGTCGGAGGCCCTGCGGATGCAGTATCGCTACCTGGACTTGCGCAGCTTCCAGCTGCAGCACAACCTGCGCCTGAGGTCATGGGTGGTGATGAGGATGAGGGAGTATCTCTGCAA
Source organism: Pachyramphus minor (assembly GCA_013397135.1). Lineage (NCBI taxonomy): Eukaryota > Metazoa > Chordata > Aves > Passeriformes > Tyrannidae > Pachyramphus > Pachyramphus minor. Next base: position 1,324,396 of record VYXB01006785.1, read on the forward strand.
CCTCCATGGTGAGACATGTACTTGAACAACAGGGTGCAGTGAAGAACATTCTAACTCTCCTTTCTGCTGTTTCCTATTGCTGGGAGAAATCCCAGCCAGCTACTCCAGCTATTCTGGTCCCACTTACTAAGGGCATGTCTGCTTGTGCTGGGGTCTTTAGAGAGTTGTTGCCAGGCCTGAAGAACAATGTTGAAATCTCTTGGCATGCAGCAAGCCAGTTGTTTCAAATCAACTGATTCCATTGAGAAATGGCCCTGTGCAAGTAGTTTCCCTCTTTTGGTCACCCAGTTGAGGCATGTCAGAGGGATGGATCTCTTTTAGGGCTTTTGCTTCTCTTAAACACAGGCACCTTTTTGGAAAAGCAATGCCTAGTTCAGAATGGATAGAGAATGAACAATTTTTGAGCCTGTTTGGAGTCCTCTGTCATCAACAGTTCTGGCAGGACATCAGGGTGGCTCAGAGCCTTTGAATCTGTCATTAGAGGAATTATTCTTAGAAGCAGCAGTCTGTAGATTTTGGAGGGGCTCCATGGTGTGCTAGATGACCTATTTGGCCGACTGACCCTACTCTAGGTTGCTCTGCCATATTAGTTCTTCCTGCTCTCAGCATATTCTGTGTCTGAAGCATGTGTTTGTTCCCCAGGGTTCGTGGATGTAGAAACTCCAACGCTCTTTAAAAGAACCCCCGGGGTATGTATGTGATGCTTTTTGGCCTCCTGCAGCTGCACAGGCTGTTCATGGTGGAATTGTTGTCAGTTGCCACTCAGCCTTCATTGCAGTTCAAGTTCTTAAAAACAGCTCTTTTGACTTCTGATATGATCTATGGATCCTTTTAAAAGTAAAGGGATAGAAAGGGGAGAGGTGAAAACTTGGGTCTTAATTTTGAACCTTCAAAAATAGTCACAAAGAAAAGAGGTGTAGCTGAGGAATTGTTGATGCAGTGAATGTGGAGCAAGTTCTTGCATTTAAACCCCTGTCTTGGATGGGGAATTAACCATGTGTTATGCATAAGTCTCTCAGACCAGGAGGAGGAGAATTCTCCTTTGGGACACTTTGGACCAAGTTGGTTAACAGATTTTAAGTGTAATGTACAAAGAGCCATTTCCTCACAAGTGGGATTTCATAATGGGGAAATAGGTCCTTTCCTCTTGCACTTCCAGTCTGTGCTCTGTCAAGAATTGGGGCCACTTACCTGTTGAACTCTGTCCATTTTCTTTCTGATGCTTAGGGAGCCAAAGAATTCCTTGTGCCCTCAAGAGAAGCAGGCAAGTTCTACTCCCTGCCACAGAGTCCTCAGCAGTTCAAGCAGCTCCTCATGGTTGGAGGCCTGGACAGGTAAGAGTTTCTTGGAGTTCTATTCTGTGCCTGTCCTGTCCAGGGTTGGCTTGCTTTGAGCTGTGAAGTTTTAGGTACTTCCCCCAAAAAACTTACTGCCAAGGGTTTTGTGTTTTGGAGTCCTTAAGTACTTGAGACTTTCCAGCTAGGCCAGGCTTTTTGCCCTTCCAATCAGAGGAAATGTGTCCTGTTGGAAGGCTGAAATCTTCACTGCTGCTTTAAATGCAAATCTGATCTGAAGTACAGCCTGCCTCAAGAGTAGAAAATCCACTGTCTGATAAAAGCCTCTCCAAGAGTTAACTACAGAACTAATTGAGACAAGACTGGGCTGCTGAGCATAACTGAGACAGGGAAAGCATGTTCTCAGGGTGCTCAAGTACCAAGTTTTTAACTGGGTTTGCTTCTCCAAATAAAACTGAAGGAGGGGGAGACAGTTCTTCACACAGTGAACTGCAAGTCTTGTCTGTGAATTTTGCATGGCTGTTAGTAGAGTGTTGTGGGAGGTGAAAAAGAGTTGAGTATGCTGCTGTTGGGGACCTCTCACCTGGCAGCCTCCAAATGCCTCTGGAAGATATGGTTGGAGATGGATACAGCTGCTGATGCAGTTGCTTCCACTCAAAATTTCATGCTTTTCAAGGGATGGGAACAAAAACCATCTACTGCAAAGGGAACAGAACACTCTCTCTTTTTTTTTTTTTTTTTCCTTTTTCCTTCCCATTCTCTCTTTTTATGATCAATTCTATAGGCACAATATTGATCATGGCTATAATTTAAATTGTTATCTAAGGAACAGTGCTGTTGCAGGTACTTCCAGGTTGCTCGCTGCTACCGAGACGAGGGTTCACGGCCTGACAGGCAGCCCGAATTCACACAGGTAACCAGCTTGTGCTGCTGCCTCAACCCAAATGGCCTTTTTAGCTGTTTCCCCTTCTGAAGGCTTGTGCTAGTCTGGTGCTGACTGGGGGGTACAGAGTTGTTTGGTGTGTGTTTGTGCTTGATGATGCAATCTCCTCCTGTCCTGCTGGGTCAGGCATCCCATTCCTCAGCCTTGAGATCCTAGGCAGAGTTAGCCTGGTTCATTCAAGGCTGCTTCTTATGTCCTTGTCGTCATCACCTCATTGGGCTCTCTGAGGAGGTTGTTTCCTGAGTCATCAGGCTGTAGCAAGATCATAATCACATCCTCAGCCTAATGCAGTTGTGCTCTGATGTCATGTCCTATATTGCCTCTTGTTTTGCTGCCTTTGTGCTCAGGAGCTTCTACAAGTTGCAGTGTGAAAGCCAAACCTGTAGCTAATGTTCAATTCCCCCTCTTGTTTCCTGTTTTAAGATAGATATAGAGATGTCATTTGTAGATCAAGCTGGGATCCAGAGACTGATAGAGGGCCTCCTGCAATATTCCTGGCCTGAGGAAAGAGGCTCCATTACAACTCCTTTCCCTTCCATGACATACGAGGAGGCACTGGCTGAGTATGGGACTGACAAACCAGACACTCGCTTTGGGATGAAGGTGAGGGTTTGCCCACTGGAAACTTGCAGCTTTTCCTTTCTGTTAGTGTTTTAATAATCTTTAGATCATGTATGTGTGATTGGCTGGAGTTCTGAGTGCTGTAATTCACCCAAGGGGTCTGTCCCATCAGACCCCTTTGTACAAGTAATCATCTCTTGGAGAAGGGTGGGTTTGATTAGTTGGCTGTAGAAAACATACATTCTAATAAAATTTTATTTTAAAGATAATGTATTGTCAGGAAACAGTGCATCTGGAGTGTTTTAGGAGCAAAAGCTCCTAAAAGGGAATAGTGTTGAAGGTGTTAAGACACAGGTACAGGACTTCGGCTTCATATTCCTGCTACCAAGGCTTTTTCCCATCTCTCCTTTCTCAGATAGTGGATATCAGTGATGTTTTACGACTGTCAGACATTCAGTTTGTGCAGAATGCTCTCAGTTACCCACGTGGCTCCATCAGAGCTATTTGTATCCCTCAGGGAGTGGTAAGTGGTGCTTTTACATTCCTGCTTTTGGTTTATATGAAATAAATAAAATACCAATCTGAATTTCTTTGTTAGTATGGAAATGTTCCTTGCTGTTACTGGTGTCCTTCAGGGAACTTGGGATTGGTTGTAATCAGTGTCAGGTTGGGCTGAGTGGTGTTAGAATGGAGATGATCAGGTGATGGGAAGACTATATTATCCTTAGGAAGGGGAAGAAGAGAATGGAGCTGCAAGATCCTTTGAGGATAGGGAATCCTCTTGGGGTTTCACCTTGCTTCTTGTCAGCCTTTTGATGTGCATCTCAGTAGTAAATTGTGGCTGGGTATGGCACAGCTCTGGGCTGGGCAGAGAAAGGTCAGGGGGTTACATGTGCTCCTCATGTTTGCTTTAGCTGCATTTGTGGGCACAATTCATGTCTCATTTTGATAATGTCACAGACCAAATCCAAGGCTGACAATAGATGCAGAAGATTGTTTGACACAGCCAGGTATTTTGGCAGGGAAGCAGATTTAATTCTGGCTGTGGGCATCTTTGTAGCTTGAACAGTATGGAAAAAATAAATCTACCAAATAATGAGTTTTATTTTGGGAATAGGACTTTCTGACCATAGTTTCTTTTGGGATTCCTTTAATTTTAACACAGAGTGCAAGTTAGTGGCTTCCCACCAGAGGGCACTGAGGTGTGTGTTAGAGCAACACAGAAGTGGAATCTTGAGCCTTTCTGAACACTAGAGGAGATGAAAAAAATTAAGATCTGCATTCAGGTCCTCATTTAGTGCGTTTTGCTGCATGTGAGAGTCAGCCCAGTTGGTTTCTCTCTGTTCCTCCAAACTGAGCTCTGCCTTCCCCATCAGCAGTGTGGTGGTATAACCTGCTTCCTGCAGGCTGGAGGCACTTAGTTGGTGTGATCTGACCCTGCTGACCAGCTGCATTTATCTGTATGCCTAGAGGGGTCTCTTCCTGAAAGAAGCCCTTGGAGAAGACAGCCCAGTGCTGTGGGCCCTATCCTGTTCCATAGCCCTCATAAGAACTTGTACTGGAAGCAAAAGAATTTGAGAAGTTTGGAAACAGCTTAGTAATTTGAATCCCGGTCAAGCTTTCCATGGATTTTGCTGATCTTTACTGTTGTCTCTTGTTCTTTCCCCAGAGGTATCTTAAAAATAAAGACTTGGAGTCATTAAAGGAGTCTGCAAAATCCCAGTTTAACCAGGTGAGACAGAAATGCTGCTGAGTTATTGGCATGGGTGAATGACAAAGTGTGTTTAAGGACAGAGGAAGGTAGAAGAGCAGTGTATAATAGCTGAGAGTCAGTGCCTGACCATGTGATGCTTCAAGGCGAGAGAGGGCAGCACTGCACCAAACATACTCTTATCTTTCTTTAGGAAATCATGGAAATTATCTGCAGGCCTGATGGAAGCTTGAAGTCCCTGCTTACCAAGTTTCTTGGTGAGAAGCAGCAGTTGGAGCTTATCCAAGCACTGAACATGCAGGTGGATGATGTGGTGCTACTGGCAGCTGGTGAACACAAGCAAGTGGTAGGAGGCATTTCTTGGCTGGCTGTGTGAGTTGAGTGTTGCTGATGATGGTTTTGATGTTATCTGACCTTAGTCTGATTCTTCTTATTATTTAAATGGGTCATCGTCTAATTTTCTCGTTCTCTGGAGCAGAAGCTATAGCAACAGCAAATAAAGCATGAAATGTACCTATTACTTTTATTGCCCCCAGTCAAATTCTGGGAAGGCATTGTAACTGAAATGAAGGCTGAAATATATAAAAAAACCCCTGCAACAAATCAGTGCCCCTTTCTTTCACCTTAACTTAATTTTTAAAGCATCAAGCAGATTGGAAAACAAGGTAATTTTGTCTCCCAGAAGTGGATGACTTATTAGCAGCACTGGTGGGAGATTCTGCCCCTACCTTTCTGTGTATTCTTGCCAGCAGGTGTTGCCTTCAAGCACTGCTTTATTACAAGATGTTGTGCTCTGCTTGATAGCCAAAATTTTGTACACTCTCTCTCTGTGCCTTCATTTCTCTGATTGCAATGTGTAGAACTTACATGTGCTCCTCCAGTTAATCCACATGTGTGGAGCTTGAGGTTAGTCTAAAAAAGTTCTGTGAAGAGGGAAGAGTTGGAAGAAAATGGTCTTTCAGGCTCCTTAACTTGTTTTTTGTCAAACCCTGGAGTTGCTGCTGCCTTGGCAGGAAAGGGATGTATTTCAATTTACAAGGCAGAAGTGTTTAAGGCAACAATGCATTAGAGTTGGTGCTGCCTTTATGGAACACTCTCTGTCCCTGGTTGGTGTTTGAGTGACTCCCCTGAGGGTGAACTTGCCCTGTGTCATGCTCTCCCTTCTCTGTTGCAGTGCTCTGCATTAGGAAGCCTGCGGTTGTTGAGTGCCAGCCTCCTCGAGGCAGCTGGGCTGGCACTCCGTGATCCTACGGCTTTTCACTTTCTGTGGGTGGTGGATTTCCCCCTTTTCCTCCCAAAGGCCGAGAATCCCACTGAACTGGAATCTGCTCATCACCCCTTCACTGCCCCACATCCTTCAGATGCCAGCCTCCTCTGTTCTGATCCCACAAAGGTAACTAACTTCATGCCTGCCGTGCTGGCTCTTTTACAGCAGCTCACGTGGAAAACTAGGCAATAACAGCTGGGTTTAGGATAAAAAGAGATGTTGTTTCATGGAATTGACTGCACAAGGAAGACATAGGTCTGTTGGAATGAGTCCAGAGGAGGCGACTAAGATGATCAAAGGGTTGGAGCACCTCAGCTGTGAAGACAGGCCGAAGGAGCTGGGGTTGTTTTGCATGGAGAAGAGAAAGCTCCAGGGAGACATTAAAGCCCTTGCCAGTGCCTAAATGAGCTACAAGAGAGCTGGAGATGGATGTTTTGCAGGAGCAAGCAGTGATAGGACAAGGGGAAATGGCTTTAAGCTGCAAGACAGTAGATTTAAATTGGATATTAGGAAGAAATTCTTCCCTGTGAGAGCGGTGAGGCTGTTTCCATGTCTGTCAGAGGCAGTCCATGCCTCCAGCAGGACTGGTCCCTGAACTGCAACATACCCCTGAGAGACCAGTGTTGTAGTATTTCATGGCTTCATTCCCAGAGCGTTTGCCATTGTTGTGCAGGTTGTTGTTGGCTGCAGCTGTGCCCCAACCTTGCTGAGGTGCCTCTTCATTCCTCCCTGCAGGTCCGTAGCCAGCACTACGACCTCGTGCTGAATGGCAATGAGGTTGGAGGTGGCTCCATCAGAATTCACAGTGCAGAACAACAGCGTTTTGTGCTGGAGAAAGTGCTGAAGGTAACACCTACAGATGTCTCTGATGTTCTCATGGAGATTTAAAGGACTAATTAGTTTAAATGTTAATTTGGTATTCTGAAAGAAACACTCATGTGCTTCTCAGACAGAGAAACATAACTCCTAGCCCTGAGCAATGGATGGCTTAATTGTATCTTCATCTTGTGTTGCTCATAGGAAGAGCATTGCTTGTCCAGTGACACTTGTTTAATTTTGCAGGAGGATTCCGAGGTGCTTTCCCATCTGCTTGAGGCTTTGGAATCAGGAGCTCCCCCTCATGGAGGAATTGCTCTAGGTAAGTGCTCTGTAACTCTCCAGATGCAGGTGTGTTGTGCCCTTTTTTTAGCATGAAAAAACAAGCTTGTTGGGCAAAGCCTTGTCTCTTCCTGATGGAGGTGGCTGTTGAGGTGTTCATTTTGGCACATCTCCCTGGTAACACTGGGCTTACACAGTGCTTCCATCTCTGCAGCAGCTTTGGGGAAGGAAACAGAGGTCTGGTCACAAAGATTAGGTTATCTTTGTTCTCATTCCTCTGCAACCAGAGCAGGATCCCTGTGCTTCATGCCTGGAGGCCTGGGACAGAATGGTACTTTGTTTCACACCTCTGCCCTCTCCTTCAGTGTCACTTCCCTTCTCCGTTACCTATTTTGCTCACTAATTCAGATAAAATCAGGATCTTTTTTTCCTGAAACGCTGCAAGTTTGAGGTTTGAAAAAAGAGGGGGGGGGGGAAAACCCCAACCAACCACACCCTCCCCACATATGCCAAAAAAATGCCTACAAAAACCAAAGGTAGAATTTTAACCCGTGGTCCCTCAGTGTGATTTCCCTCCATCTAGTCACCCAGAGGCTCTGTTCTTTTTGAATTCCTCCTGGTTGTTGTAATCCTTCCGAACTGGTTGACGAAGAGCTCTGAGCGGTCAAGCAGAGCCCTGACAGTGTCCTGCCACTTAGCTGCCCCAATTTTGATATGCTGTGTTTGCAAAGCCACTGTCTCTGTCATTGCAGAACTTTGTGTAATATTGAAAGGCTTTATTTCGTTCGGCATTTCTGCTCTTGAGGCAAGTCTGTCTCTCTGCTACCGGTTGAGATTAATTTTTTTTTCCCCCTTATTTGCTTCGCTCTTTTTCTTCAAGCTCAGTAATATTACCTACTCAATCTTTCTGATTTTTTTTTTTTTTCTGACTCAGAGGAAGTAATATAGAGCCATAACTCAAGTGGTTCACCAATTTGTCTTCTTCTTCTAGGACTTGACAGGCTGATCTCTCTCATCGTTGACGCTCCAAGTATCCGAGATGTCATTGCATTCCCAAAATCCTTCAGGGGACGAGACCTGATGGCCAATGCTCCAGACTATGTCCCTGCAGAAGAACTAGAGCCGTATCACATCCAGGTTTCCTGGCCTCTGGAAGAAAAAGAGGCAAAGAAAAACTAACTTAAAGGCAGCCATGCAAGCTGATCTGCCTAAACAGAGGTGGTTACAGCTTCCAGATGGACTCAGTTCAGAAAATGTCAGCTGCTGTGGCAGGGTGGGGGACAGTCCAACCCCACTGTACTGTGGCAGTTTCAGGATTGAATGGGAAGTAGATATGAGGGTTCCCTGATAGGAATTCAGCTTTGGGTGGTAATTGGAAGGAGAAGTAGAAAAGCAAAAGAAAAGAATATAATTTTAGCATAGGACATTGAGACTGTTTGCTTTAGGGTGTCATTAGAGGGAAGATGGGATCTGATTTTTTCCAATCCCCACTTTTGACATGTCCCTTGTCAAAGTATTTCTCCTCCCATCTGGAGGAGATAGTCAGCTTCCCTGGCAGGACAGTTTGTATTCCTGATAATCACTGAATCATGTCAGCTGAGGACTGTGACAATAAAGCTGTGCTGGGCCAAGAGCTCTGGACACTGCACAGCAAAACTTCAGTGCAATCAGCAACTCATCTTGTGTTGGAGGATACAAGATCATGCAGAACTTTGCCATGGGGAGTTCATATTCAGCTGTGTTCTCCCTTCAGAGGAGAGGGAGAGAAGCATCAATAATGTTTGCAACAGTTGTCCTCATAATACTCGTGAAAGAGGTGATGGTCTGTCTCTGGGGCCTGTGGTCCCTGTGCTTTTCAGCACAGTAATTCAGGAGGTTGTATGTTTATTAATAAAGTTTACCTGGCAGTGTGATTTTGGCTGAGTGTAGCTTTTGGGCTTTCTGTACAAGAACAAGCTGCCACTTTTTCTGGGGGACCCCTGATCCCTCCAGGAAATGACAAGAAATCTGTGGCAGCACAGCAGGGTTGCCAGTCTTCTGTGAGTTCCTCCTGGTCCTGCTACAGGGGTGAGTGATGCAGCAGCACATTCCTTTCAAGTTCATCTCTGTCCCACACCAGAGCATCCTACCTGGCCAGGCCACTCAGCTCTGCTCTGCAGTGTGTGTACAGCAAGCAGAGACACTCCAGTGGGTGTTCTCCACTCTGTGTTTAGGCTGGAGAAGGCAGAAAACTGGTGGGAGGAAAGGAGGAAGGTGAAGAAGGTGAGGAAAAGAGAAGGAAGAGATGATTAAGATGAGAAGATGGTGCGAAGGAAGAAAAGCCAGAACTGCTGTGTCCCAGCTGGGAAGGGCAGCAGGAGACACATGGCAGAGGAAGTGCATGAGGACAGAAGGAAGGCTGCAATTCTTGGCTGAGCTGATACTGAGCTTCAGCCTTCTGCTGGAGACCCTGTCCTGTAGATTCTGTCAAATCCTGGTCTGCTCCAAGGGTTATCTGCTAATTGTGGGATAACATGACATGGTGGTGCACACTGTTTTTTAAAACACTGGACTGTCCTGTTGATAAGAATCAGTAAGGGAGGTGGCTCTTCTTAAGATTGGGGTTTTTTTGAGTGGCATCCATAAAGAAGTGACAGTAGAGCTGACTTGCTGCTGCTTTGCATCTTATGAAATGATGGAGTTATGCGTGTAAAAGAAAACTTAAATCCTTTCTTATCTCATGGTATGATTGTTATTTTTGATCTCAAAGCATGGTTAAATGTTACTAAAACAATCCTGAATTTGTATTCACCTTTAGTTTACCTCTTTTCTTTCCCTGAGTAGAAGCTGTCAGTAATGGAGTGAGGATCAGTTTTCAGAGAGAAATGGATTTCTAAGCAGTTAAGCTGTGATCCTTGTGGGTCCCTTCCAACTCAGGGCATTCTATGATTCTCAAAACAATTTATTTTTTTGTTACTGCTTATGCAAAAAGCAGAGTCACCTTATGACAGTTACACCAGACATTTTCATTCCTTTGTTAGTGGTGATATGGACTAAAGGCACTTCAGGCTCTGTGTTATGTTCAGACTGCTGGTTTAGAAGATGCTGGATTTTGTTATTTAATTTCTTTACTGGTAGTGTGACTAAGATTTGCATGGAATTTGCATAAGGATCATCTGTGTTGCCAAAGCAGGGATGTCAGATTCTTGTTTGAGGTCATGGAGTATAGAAGATAAGTTACTCTGAAAAGTTCTTTGCTCCCCCCAGACTTTTATTTATAGTAACTGTGAACGTAATGTGCTGACATTTGCTTTTTAACTGTGAAATGAGGGGTACTGTGTCACTTGGTTAGTACCTATTTGCAATGGCAAATGCTGTTTGCCTCTGATGAGTCCCAAATTAGGATTATCAAGCGTTCAAAGGGAAACTGATGCTGTAAGAGGCTTAGGCAGCAGTGCAACACTGCCTGGAACGTTCTCTTTGAGAGCACTTGTTAAAACATGTGAGGGAGCTGTCTCCGAGCCCTCCATGTCCCTCTTGTGCAAGCTGCTTTGTGTGGTGTTTGTTTACCCACTGCTATATTAAGGACTCACTGCAGTTACAAGTGTGTGACACAGCTACAGGGGGGAGAAAAGAATCCAACAAAACACGTTGTCTGAGCTGCTGCTGTCCTGCCACAATTGGGTCAGTGGAAAAGAAGCGTCCCAAATCCACGCAAGCCATTTGTGCTTGGATTTGTGAGTGAAGGTGGCTTGCAAGGCAAGTGTGTGAGTTTGCCAGTGGTGTGTGAATGTTGCCACAGAGAGGATATTAATTTTTTTTGTTGTTGTTTTATAGGGCATTGTGAAAGGTTTTGCTTGGGCTTGTGGCAGCCTGATCTACAGAAAATCACTGAAACTGGTTGGCGCACCTGTCTGCGTATTTTGGTAGAAGCAAGGGTAGACAGGTATTACAAAGAAATCCATGGAAATCAGGGATGGTCATATTGCAGACCAGTATCTTCCTGCTTGCTGGAGAAAAGCTGTTGGCCTGTGATCCTGAAAATAGATGTTAAAAAAACAAAACAGCAAAGTGTTATCAGAAACACCTTTTAAAAATAATCCACAAGGTGCAAGATTTCACAGGCCCTTTGTTGCTTCTTCTCATCATTATTTTTCCTGTATCAGACAGACCTGTGAGGAAATGCTGCTATGTCAGCTGTGATAGAAGATGCCAAGTTCTGGACTCCTATTAAGAGTTAATCTTTTTATTAGAGGTGTGTGTAAGAAGAAGCTGGTGGGTCTGTATTGCTGTGTGGTTTGACATGGCTGGTGGCTCTGTTGGAAATGGAATCATCAGCTGGACACAGGGTACTTCCTGGGGTTTTGTGTTGGATCTTGGCTAAAACAGATCAGGTTCTGCTTTTTGAAGATTCCCTGATGTGGTCTTCTCCACTCCAGAGAACTTCACAACTGCATGGATGGGATATGAACATCAGGGTGGGTGATAGGATTGTACAAGGAAACGCACTTGCAGGAGCCAGGGTTGGATATGAGGCCTCTGTACTCCTTTGACCCCACCTGCTTGCTGATTTTCTTCTGCTGGATCTGAACAAAACATTTGTAAAATGGAGACAGTTTATTCCCCACCTGTAGAAAAACTGACTGGTTATGTTTCAATAGATTTGACTGAACAACCCTGTAGTAAATTTATACTACCCTTTTGTAAGCAGAGATAAGTTTGTAGTGTGTTTCAGTGTACTTTTCTCCCTCCAGAACACGAATGTAACATGCTGGTGGGATTCTCAGCAGCCAAAGTGTTGGTTGTTTTATTTTATTTTATTTTTCTTTAAAGTTTCCAAGCCTATCCAGAATATTCCAGGTAAGACCAAGCTGGGGAGAGATTGCAGCCTTTGATTTCAGCCATCCTGGGTGGTTTGGGTGAATTTGGCTGCAAGAGTTTTGTACAGAAAGCTTTAAAGACAGGAAGTGTTTTCAGAACTCAAGCTGGAGTTTAATCCTGTATTATGCTGGTATCTCTCTGTAGAGTTAGCTAAATTACAATATAACTTACTGCATTACAATATAACACAGCAGCTTTGTGTAATCCAATGCTGCAGATACACAGAGGTTCAGGGTGCTGATTAATTCCCACTTGTGCTGAAAACAGAGCACTGCTATATGAAAATATTATCATTTGTATTAAGTCAGCTTGAAATAGTCAAAGAATGGTTTCAGCTGTTGGCAGCTGGATTTTATACCCACTATTTTATGCCATGGGGAAAAGGTGGGAACTGCTCTTTACTGTTATTCCCCTGTACTTTGAGCCTGGCAGAAGGACAGTGGTGTATATTGTTCTTCTCTCTTGGAGGGCACAGTGACCTTAGTCCAGACCTGATGTAAAGGACACAGTGTGGTGGAAACCAGAGGACGTTGCCTGGGTGTACAAAGCAACTCCTGGACCCAGTGCTTCTGGGTGAGAGCAGGAGGTGGTGCCTTGCACATTCCCAACCCCGGGAAAGTCATGACAGCTGCTCTGGATTTCACCAGCATCTCTCCCAGTGGGAGGAAAGGAGCAGGTATGGTGTTGGGTGGTGCTGCACTGATGCCCAGCATCTGATGAATGAAGGCAGCCCCAGAAAATGAGTCTATAATGGGAAGAGCAGAAGGATAAAGAGAAGTTATGCTCTCAAATGCAAGGATTTCTATTTTTTCCCCAGTTAATTTTTACCTCTGGTTGCTTGCATGGTGATTTGTTTGGTTGCTGTTGTAACCAGTGGTCTGGTGAGGGTGGTTCCTGCACTCTTTAGCCCCTGTAACAGCAGCAGGAAAGGCACAGGCACCAACAGCCCCCTAAAACAGTACCAGATGGAAATCCCCTGTGTCAGCTTCACATGGCTTCACCTCTAAACATTTGGGCTCTGATTTTAGGCTTGTGTTCTAATTTGTTGTGTTTTTTTCTAAAGCATTGTTTTATGTAATTAAAAAATGATGATTACATGCAGTCACCAGCTGTGCCAGCCACAATTTACAGCAAGCAGAGCTCCGTGACAGATACATTCAAATGGATTGGTCACATTTGCCTCTAATAACCCATCAGGTGCCAGCTTGCTTGTTGTGTTTTGATTGTCTTTGTGTTTACTGTAGAGCAGAAAAGTGTTATGGGTGGTTCTCCCATTATTTTGGTCATATTTTAAATATATTTATATTTCATAGAATCCTAGAATCCTAAAATGGTTTGGATTGGGAGGGACCTTAAAGACCATCTAGTTCCAACCCCCTGCCATGGGCAGGGACACCTTCGACTAGACCAGGTTGCTCCAAGCCCTATCCAGCCTGGCCTTGAACACTTCCAGAGATGGGGCAGCCACAGCTTCTCTGGGCAACCTGTGCCAGGGCCTCCCCACCCTCACAGGGAAGAATTTTTTCCTAATATCTAATCTAAACCTACTCTCAATTTAAACCCATTCCTCCTTGTCTTGTCACTACATGGCCTTGCAAACAGCATCTTGCCATCTTTGTTGTAGGTTCCCTTCTACATTTTTATAGCCATGAGTTCTGTTAAATTATGTGTTATTCTAAAAACTGGTTCCTCTCAATTAATTTAAAACTTCTCATCTGATCATTCCACAAGGCATCTTCCTATGTAGCTTATAGAAGGAGTGATTTGCTTTTGAGTTTTCCATTCTGCTTATCACTTCACGAGTTAATATCCTCTCTTTTTCAATCACATCTGTTTTAAGCTGTACAGTTTTACACCTGCCTTTCTGGGGAAATCCCTTCATCCTGTGCCTATTGGCAGTGACTTTCCATACACCCACTGACAGCTGGATGGCCAAAGGTGGATGCTGCTCTTGGCTGTTTTGGCCTTTTTTTTTTTAGCCCAATGTGTGTTGCTGTTTCTATTTATCAACCTTCAGTTTCAGTGACTAGGTACTGGTTTTTTGGTGCAAAAACTAGTATTAACCATGTACTTATGTGTATATATATATTTTAGTATTAACAGCTCAGAAAGATCACAAAGTCCCAGAAAGAGCAAGCAGCAAGCTTTGGCAGCACTTTCTACTTGCCCAAGTAGCAGGTTGTATGCCAAAGTGAACGACACAAAAACATTTCTGAGAACAGTTGGTACAAGTGGTATGTTTGGTGGCAGTTTCCTCTGCAACAACAACCATGGTGTACTATTGGATTTTTTTTTATATTCTCTTTTGTTTGGGGAGTAATGGATTTAAAACCGTCTCAGTCCTGAGAATTTGACTTGTTTACTGAGCAATTTGAAGAGAATTGTAGTTGAAGGCTTCAGCTCTTTGATTGTGTCCTTTGAAATGCAGGCTCTTTGTTTGTCATCTATTCAATTTTTCTTGTCATTCGATTTTTATTTGTATATGAAGGAAAAAGATGTCCAGTATGGTTCTGTAAAAGAAAAGCCTTAAGTATGTTTTTTTCTTGCAGCATGAACAGAACTAATTTGACAGCAATTACAGGGTTTGAGGAGAAGGACTGAGCGACTCCCATCCTTTCACACAGCATCACTTCACTCGAAGTGGCAAAACAACAGTGTCCAGAGAAAAGAGCTGTGAGATTTCTCAGGGCTGATACAGCCCCCAGTAACTGTAGAATTGCTGCTTTTTTGCAGCTCTCTACAAACCCACCAGAGAACCATGAGGAGATGTGGGTGGGTGACAGGCTGACTAGCTCAAGGTCACACAGGGTATTGTCCCAGAGAGAGCATCCCAGGATTAGCCTGGAGAAGAGACCTAATTCTGGCCTTCCAGTACCTGAAGGGAGCCTACAAGGAAGATGGAGAGAGACTATTTAAAGGGCCTGCAGTGACAGGACAAGGAGGAAGGGCTTCAAACTGACACAGTAGGCTTAGATTAGATATTAGGAAGAAATTCTTCCCTGTGAGGGTGGGGAGGCCCTGGCACAGGTTGCACAGAGAAGCTGTGGCTGCCCCATCCCTGGAAGTGTCCAAGACCAGGCTGGGTGGGGCTCTGAGCAACCTGGGCTAGTGGAAGGTGTCCCTGCCCATGGCAGGGGGTTGGAACAAGATGATTTTTAAGGTGCCTCCTAACTCAAACCATTTTGTGATTCTGTGAATACTTTCCAGCTCACAGAGGAAGCTCACTCGTCTCTAACCTCCCGTGCTTCTATGCAAGGAAAGAATGCTGGTATTTAAATAAAAAGTACCATGTTGTATTCATAGTAAAAGATTAAAAAAGCAATTATGGAAGGCAAGAGCTTGATTTGGATGTTTAAGATGTCTTGTAAAAGCCCCAAGAACGCTTTAAATAGAATTTAAACTGAAAGCATATGAAACCGTGAATTCTCATTTCCTATTTTCACTGTTAATATTGTATAACTAAAGCCAGATCCAGCAAAAAAAGGATTCTTGTAATGGGAGGAGCATAATTTTAGCACAGCTGCCACAGAAGCACACAGGGCCACGCTCTGCCCACAGTTGCCTCTGGATATGGCTTGCTGTGTTTAATGCATTTGCAGGAGCCATGTGAAGAAAATATCTGGCATGCTGTTACTAATTTCATTTGTGGAAGATGAGATAAATATTAATGCATATAAACACGCATTAAATGTAGACTCACCAGTTAAGTATCTGTGCTGACTGAATTAATACACAGAGAAGTACTTTGTAGTCAGGATGATGTTCAGCTGGAATGATGCCTTCTGAAGGGCAATTTCTGCGGGTTTATAATTTTATTAATGCTACCTGAAAAACCTTCTGTTTAAGCTGGGAACCTGCAGACCTTTTTCTTCACATCAAGGTCATTTCCATCCCTTTTTTCTGCTCCTCACTGCTTCGTTGGCAGCACTGATCAAAGCATTTGGGGGGTGCCTGGTGAGCGGCCCTTCGTTATTTCAACTAGGACCAGACTTTTGGATCCAGCACACTGCACCACCTCCTAAACAGCTGCTGCAGCTCCAGTGGGGAATAGGAGTAAGTGATGGAGGTTTGGAGGATACAGGAATTAGCTGACAGAAATAAAATAACGTGCAGTTAATTCATGCTGCCTCCCCATGGCTCCTGCTTAAAAAGGTTTAAAAATACTGGAAAGTGTCAAAATAATCAGGATCTATTATGCAACAGTAGGAAATACTGAAGCTGTTCTTTAAATATCCAGTGACACAGACAGAAGATTTTTGTGTGTTTTCCTAGGGGTTAGTGTTCCCTTTGAAATCATAAAGTAGGTTGCTGCTTTGTTCCTTAGCCTTTCACAGTAGTAGGAACTAAAAGCTGGAGGTGCACACTGTATGTTGATATGTAAATTCTGTGATACTATGCATGCTATTATGGAGAACAGACATCATATATTTATAGAAAATTGTAGACATTTCAACAAATTCATAAGCAGAAAATGTCATTTAGCTTGGAAGGTGATTTATAGTTTATTAAGTATACCTGGAGGATAAGGAAAATTGAGGATGAGAAGTCTCACTGAAGTCTGCTGAAGGCTGTGTCCATCATGAAAGCAGATTAACTATGAGGGTGCTCGGGAGGATGAGTTGCTTAATTCACCTTGCTCTCAGCAGTCAGGACTTGAATGTGATGCTGTGAACAGTGGGATGTTTCTAATTGAGTTGAGCACCTCTATGACCTCTCTGGCAGCCCTTTCATTTCTCTTGACTTTGCTTTTGAACTGCTGTAGGTTTGTTTTGCTTTTTTTTTTTCTCCCTCCCTGGAGCTAGGATTGCTCATGCTGATCTCTGTGACTGTGGATGACTCCAGTTCCCTCAGTCCCTGTGGTCTCCGTCGCAGGGGCTTTGCGAGGCGATGCCTCCCGACAGCTCCATGTGCTTATCCACATCTTTTTTCAGGGCACTCTGAGACTACACAAATGGTTACCACTTACCAGTTGCCATTTGCCATTTATAGCATTTCATGCATTGTTTGATAGATGGAGTCTTGGGCTGCTGGGAATAAGGTTTTGTTGGTAGCGACCTAAAGTGCCACTACTAAATGAATAACAACACTTTTCCCGTTGTAACCATGGGCTCAGTTTATTCTCTAAACCTGCAGGAAAAATGCATTTTGCTTCATCATGATCCCTTAAGGTAAGCAATGCTTGTTCTGACTGTGACAACCCTTCCTTTCAGTAGTCCTGGTGAACACAACCACTGAGGTCAGCGCTTCCCTTGGTCCTCCTCAGGTTATTAATGTTCATGTGGGATAATAGTGGGAACAGAAAGACCTGTCAAAAAAATGTCAGGAAGGCCAAAATGTTTATTTTTCATAGTTGCCATTGTTAGGAATTTCAAGAGAAAGAAGTGCTGACTAGCACTGCTGGTGATAATGACAAATAGTGAGGTCTCTGCTTAGAATAGAGGAAAAAAATTACATTCAAGGGGCTCTTGGGAAATCAGGCATTCTCAAGCTGCCTGGGTGTCAGGAATTTTAATAGAGTTAGCTGTGAAGTGATTTCAGAATAATTTGTGGTGATTTTTGACAAATTTGGGTGGATAGGTGGGGAACCAGACTGCTGTGAAAGTCATTCAGTACTTGCCTCTAGAAGGAAGAAAGAGGACCTGGGTGATTACAGATCAGTTCCATTTTCCTTTGCAGAAGGAAAGAAATCTGAAACAAAAGCACAGGTTTGGAAGATGTTGGACAGGTAAACCACATGGTTGTTTGGAGGACAGTCATCTCATACCAACGGAATATCATCCTATGACAAGATTAAAAGGTTTTATTGCTAGAGGAGGGGCCGTATGTGACAAATACCAAGCCTTTTTGGCATAGTCATACAAGATGAAGCTGGGTCCAGAATGGTTGGATGATCATAGAACCATGGAATGGTTTGGATTGGAAGGGACCTTAAAAATCACTTCATTCCAACCCCTTGCCATGGGCAGGGATACCTTCCACTAGACCATGTTGCTCCAAGCCCCTGTCCTGTCACTACATGCCCTTGTGAATAGTCCCTCTCTGGCCTTTTGTAAACCCTCTTTAGGTACTGGAAAGCTGCTACAAGTTAAATTAAGTATGTATTTTTAGATGCTTGTCCCAGGAACATTCATTCTGGGATGGTGACTAGAAAATGTAATTTCCTATATTTATTATCAAACTAGTACAGGTTTGGCGAATCTGTATGCTACTGGGAGAAGGATGTGACTCGGTTTCAAGCCTTAATTAATTGAGAAATGGTCTTAGAAAACCCAGGAATTTGCCATGCCATCAGATTAGTGCGAGGTGCTGTACTCAGGAGAAACCAGCTCTGTAGTCAGCAGCAGACACCAGCTGTTCTGACAGCAGAAGCTGCTGGTGTTTATACTGGGTCACACACTAAACATGAGTCAACAAACTTGTCCTGTTGTGCAAAGGCAAATACCATGCTGGGGTGTAAACTGTCATGCAGACAGCAAAACACACATCGCTGTCTGTTCCTCCTGCTCGGTGTGGTGTGCTCTCACCCGGAACACCTGATATTGGGGTTTGGAGCTGTGCTCCCGAGGAGACCCTGTGTGCTGCCACAATCCCCAGCCTGTGCTCCTGACCTGGCCAAGGGCGGCGTTGTTTGCTTGGTGCTTCATGACTTGGGTGTTGAATGATCCCATTTGATGGAGAAAAGCTGCTTCCTCCTGCCTGTGAGCAGGGAAGACAGAGACTGATGTGAGAGAGTTGATGGGATGAATAAATCAGGTTCTCTTCATGGTGTCATGCGTGGTTCTGCCCTAAAGCTCAATCCCTGACCCACGCTGAGCTGATCTGTTTTGCCCATGTGTTGTGACAGTTTGTTTTACATGTGACCACTCCATCTTCTTTAGCAGGTGTCAGTGTTTTCCAAGACGGACAGATACTGATATTCAGGTAGTTGTGAAAGCCCGTGGGTTTTTTCCCTCAATCTCATTGCATATTTCTCTCAGTTTTAACCTCACAGTCCCAGAGGATTATCCTGTTTCCAATACTAGATTCTTCAAGAGCAGAGAGGTTATTTACATTAGTACCTTTCCATATTGTGGGTATTGAGGTCCACAGGACTCCTAGGACTTGCATCCATGCTGCCTTTGTAGTCAGTATGAGCTCAGAATCATCTGGGTCTGGATTAGCTTCACTTGTCCATACAACTATGGAAAACATCTCATCTACCTACTGTCAGGAAAAGAGTGTCTGTGCAAAGGCAGGTGATGGAAAATCGTGAAATATAACCCTCTCTCTGTATGTCACCTTGTTTGGACATCTCTAGTCATGCATAAGGGGTCCTTATGCGAGCAGGATATGCACAGTTTGGCTGATAAATACAGTTTTATGGCATTAACACATAGTACAAGCTGCATGGCCTGGCATTAGAATGCTTCTGCCTTCCTTTCCCTAAGAATTCCAGAGTCTTTGCTGGCCTTGTAGGCATTGCCAGGAGCAGAAGGATTGGTCTCTGACGCTCCCTGCAGCGGATTCCTAATGGTGTCTTCTACCTCTGTGAGTATTTCCCATAGAATTTTCAGACCTTCCCAACTCATGGCTATTTATAAGGGACTTTCTGCTGGCTCACAGTGTGGCTCTGGGTTTTTCTGGTCTACGCTGATAGAAATCTGAAAGATGAATTAATCTGCAGGTGCTTAGTCAGAGCTGGCATGTGGCTTTCCGGGCATGGGAGCCAATTCTGAGGGTCAAAGTGGCTGGACTGCGTTTGTCCAAGTGTCTGGATTGTGGCCAGTGTCATGAGAGCATCTAATTGCAGTAGTCTGGGCAGTGGAGTGGGATGACTTGGTTCTCAGGCCTCTTGTTCTTTGCCAAATGGTGCTCGGGTCAACCCATCTTCCACAGAAGGTAAAGGCACACATGTCTCTTCTCCAAGTGCACTGCTGCTTAAGCAGAGGCTCAGCAGGGTTCCCAGATGTTAGTTCAGCAATGCAAGGGCTAAACAAACAGCAACAGATGGGATGTCCCCTGTTGTTGTGCTCCACAAAGCCAGAATGTGACTCCAAAACACGTTTTGTGGAGTTGCTGCTCACAGCGGGTTGGTTTGAGTGACCTGTGAGCTACGACCAGAGGAAATGAGAGAGCAGCAGGATTGTTGTTATATCCTTCTCAGTTCTGATTAGGAAGGAGCACTGGAAGATGATGGCTCACCTCTGAGCTCTGTGTGTTGCTGCTGCAGCAAGGGTAAATGCAGAATCAATAACAGGTTTTATAAGACTTTTTTTTTTTCTCCAGACATGCTTTGCCAAAAGTGTTGCTCCCATGGGCATTTACTTTAGGAGAGAGACAGGTTATCTGAGGAGTCCTTTCCCAAGAGAGTTCTCTGTTATGTGATGTTTTAGCAAGAAAGACCCTTTCCAGAGACTATGCTTTCCCTCAGGAAATTAATCAGTTTTGCAGGGCTTTTCCTTGCATGTTTCAAAATACTAACTTCTGTCCCCCTTTATTTGAAAACAACACATAATATTGGTTGTAGCCTTTGGTCTGTTGGTCCCTGGTGATGTGGTGGCTTCTCTCACCTCCTAGGCTGGACTTCAGACACACAGAATTTCCAGTACAGCTTTCTGCAGTCAGTGCCTTTGCTCAGTGCTGCCCCTGACTTGGACTCTGCTGCAGGTACTCAAATCCTTGGGTCACCATCCTTTCTGCAAGTCTCATCCCTCGCTGCTTTCAGATAAGTGTCCAGGAATATGGCCCCAGGATCAGGGACTAGTGGAGCCGGAGGCCACAGAATCATCCACAATTCAGTCCTTTTTTTCTCTCGGTTTCTCCCTAGGAGTGAGTTTGCCTTTGCTGCCATTTGTGAGCCCAGTTTAGCCCATAAAAGGCTTCCGAGACGTCTCAGAATCACAAATTCCAAGCCAGACGAGTAGCAGTATCATGCTGTTTCCCACCAGTGCCAACATTGCCACATGATGATTTCTGGAGCTGAAAGACCTCTTAAGTGTGGAATGTCTGAAAAATCCTGGAGTGACTAGCTCTGGGGTTTCCATTTCCAAGGCTGGGGACTGCTGGATTCATGACCTGGTTTAAGTAGGGCAGAGAATGTGTGTGTGAATGGAAGGGGAAAGAAATGTCATGGGCCAGCAGGGAGCTGTCTGTCCCTGCAGGGACTGGGCTTCCCAAGGTGGATCCAAGCCATCAGCCTTCACAGCCAGGAAGAGCTGCTAATTTCAGTCATGGCACTGCCCCAGCTGCCTGCTTGGAGAGATGCTTGGGTTTTGTTTGTGCACAAGGGAGTCGTGTCTTGCGGGTGCCCCATCCACCACGGGGGACGTCTCTGTGAGCAGAGGGCCAGCACTAATGCTGTCCTGTGTGGCTGTGGATGAATTCACCCTTTATTCTGTGCTCTCCACCCCTGCTGAGCCCGGAGCCCTGCCCTGCTTGCAGGCGGGCAGAGTTGCTGCCATTTGCAGTGCTCGTTCAGCCGGGCTTCCACACCCTGGTGCCTCTAATCCCGGACAAAACCCAGGCCTCCGAGCAGCAAACACAACAAGACCTCTATTCTTAGCCTGGAAGGCCTCAGAGCTGGTTCTTTGGGGTGTGGGGCGATGAATATGCAGTTGCTGGAGCTCTTGACAAAGCCGTTAGCTCGGAGCACACACTCCTCTCCCATTGGATCCGTAGCCTTCGCTGCAGCTTTTCACAGTTACATAAATATGGCCTATTTTCCCCTCACAAATTAACATCTTGCTAAGTTTAGGCTTTTGCATGCATACAAAACAAACCTGATTTTTCACACGCAGCTGGAAATCCTGGATCACCCGGGGAGAAGCAGTCCCTGTCCCTACAAAGCCTTCACAGCAGTGACAGACAGTGGCACTGACAGTGTCCCCTTGTGAGTGCTGGACACAACACTGCAAATCATCAGAGGTGCCTTGTCCTTTTTTTGTTCCCCTCTGGGAAAGTCAGACCCCAGCCTCATGACTGCGAGGGTGCTGGAGGGTCTGTCTTCCTGGAGACTGGAAGTTTGGCTTCCTGCTTTGGGGCACGGAGCAGATGGCTCCTCACTCCCCAGAAAACACTGATATGGGTATTATTTTCCCCAAAGATGGTTCGTGCCCACCTCCCCCAGACATGCTGGGAGATGGCACTGCAGTATATCCGCATTAAAAACAAGCCCTATGGAGAATGGATGTCACTTGGAAACCTCCCAGCCCTGGGGTGTAAGAAAGCTGACGTGCATCCACAGGGACTCTGGGCAGCTTTATTAGTGATGTAAGTAATGCCCATGCAGAGAGCTGGAAGAGAGGTGCCTGCACCCCCCCTTTGCAGTGATATTTCTGCCTTCTTCAGCATCCTAGAGGGATCCAGATCCAAAGTACCACTGGGTTCTCTCTGTGGTGGGAAAACAATCAGGATCTTGACATACCATCAAACCTCAGCTTCTTGCTTCTCTTGTGGTGGGAATAAGAGGTGGGATACCTGGTTATAGGTCCTGAAGTGATCATCCCTTGGGCCTTGTATGTGCTGCTACAGGCAGAGAAGCCACCCACAGCTATGGATCCACTGTGAGACCTTTTCTGTTGCGGGGCTGATGGAATGCTGGGACTTGAAATAGGTTCTGACAGCTCTTGGCAAAGTGACCTGTGAGGGGGAAGGTTTCCTGGAGTTGGCTGCCAATGTCCTGAGGCCAGTGGAGCAGGCAGGCAGTAAGGGTGCTGGATTTTGGCTTGGTGGGACCGATCCTATCCTGCTCTACTGCAGAAATGTGTGTGTGATCTCAGGTGAGTCTTAAAGGTGTGTTACTGAACACAGTCACTTAGAGATAGAGATGGGCCTGGCACACTCAGCTTAACTGCTTTGGAGGGTATTGACTTGGAAACTCTGTGATTGTAATTCCGTGCATCAGCCATTGATTTCTATTAACAGCAGCCCTGTGGCTAGAGATCCATGTGTCTGCAAACACCAGTGGGAAACCTCAGAGTGGGGAACTGCCATAAAAGGGTGACTGGGGGTTTCGGGGAGGGTTTCAAGCATCTGACTTGGCTTCCATTTTAATCCTTCTGACCAAACTGAGCCCCTCAGGTGAGACCCAGCCCCTCTGAGTGGAAAAGCAACGGGACAGAGGAGGGAAAGAGCTGTGGGAGCTTTCAAAAAGCTGAAAAAGGCATTAGGTACAAAGCTTCCTTCCAGAGGGGCACACGCTTCTAAGCATGTGATGCTTTAGAACAGCACACTGTAAAAACCTGTGGAGTGAGGAATTGGTGTCCCTTTGGGCAGGATTACAGCTGGATCTCTGAATCCCTGTGTTTTGTGCCTGTCATTGCAGCAGATCAGCAGTGTCAGGGACTGCTGGCAGCTCTGCATGGAGCTTCCTCACAGCATCCAAAGGGGAGGTGTCATGGCTGGAGTGTCTTTCCACCCCCTCCAGCACCCCTGCCAGGCCTTTGGATCTGTATTGGCACAACCCAGATAATGCGAATGAGAGGTGGAGGCTGGGCTTTGTGCTGGTGCTTTGGGTATGTGCAATGCACTTTTTGCCTGTCTCGATGCAATGCCATCTTGGAAAACCCTGGGACAGGCCAGCCCTATGCCATTCCTTGGAGGACTGGGCTTGGGAATTTGCTTTATGTTCGAAGGAAGAAAGGAGTCATCTCTGAAAATCTGAACTCTCTGTCACTGCAATCCCTTCCTGCCCCCTAGCACAGCTCTTCCCCTCCCAGGTAAAAGCAAACAAGAGAACGAAGTCCCCTGTGCCCAGGCAGTAGTTTTCCTTGCTCCGATGGTCCATGAGGTCCTAATCTCTTCCCTGTCCCTTTCCCCCACCGTGCCCCCGGTCAGCAGCGGATGCTGGCAAGTTCTCCATGGGCAGCAGCCAGCCTGCAGCAATAATGAGAGCAAGTCAGGCAGTGCCATCCTATGCAAGCCTCTGTCTGCTCTGTGTGCGTGCATCTGCGAGAGCGAGCTCCCGCTCTCCCTTCTCCCCCTTCCCTCTCTTTCCTAACCCCCCTCCTTCCACCAGCCCTTGTTCTTTTCACGAGATGCAGGGCTGGGGAGCCAGGAAAAGTGGCACAGTGCTGCTGCTCCTGCTCCTGCGGAGATAACTGCCGCCAGGCTGGGTCCCTCGCCCTCCCCGATGCACCGGGAGTCTGCAGACACTGTTCCTCAGGGCCCCAACCAGCCGTGTCCATCAAGCACCAAAAGCCACGTAGCTGCAACACAGGTAAGAGCTAGGAGGGCCTTGGTGGGTCATGAAAGGCCCTGTGGTCCTTCACTTGGCCGCGAGCCCCTGGGGGAGGGATTTTTCCCTGCTCCTGCCCCAGTTTCCTTTGGGAAAAGAATGACTCTGCAGGCAGAGCGGGAGGGGAAGGGTGCTGCTTGGATGTCACCCCTATTGGTGGCACAGCAGCGCTTCTCCCCGTGCATTAATCTTCCCGTGGCATCTTATGAATGGTCAAAGGGACACAGACACTGCTTGTAATTAGCAGGCAGGGAAAGAGCAGTGTCTTTCTTCCACTCAGCCCAGCCCAGCCCTGGCTGGGCTGATGGAGGAGCAGGGCTGCTTCTGGGGTGATCTCCGTTGCAATGGGATTAGTGCTGGGCCTTTGATGCTGGGAGAAAGCATCAGCCTGTGCTGGTGCCTGCACCTCTGAGATCTTCACCCTCTTTGCTTTTTTCCCCCCTGCTTTGCTATTGTTGTGTTTTTAAAATGGTGGATTGTGTTTCCTTTGAATATTTGGGTATCTGTGGCATTGTGACTAACACCCGGGCAGAATGCCGGGGCTGAGCTGGTTAAAAATAAGACTAATTGGAGCGAAAAGAGACCGTGTTGGAGGCAAAAGAGCTGCATTGAGCTGAGACTGTAATGAAAACTTGCAGATGGCAGAGGCATGTGCACTCTTTGGGGGAAGAGCAGGGAGCTAAACCGGGGAGGGGGCTCATTTTCCTGCTGCCCCAACTGCAGGGCTGCTGTAACTCATGGAGACCCCTGCAGCAGTGAGGGTCATCTCTTTGCTCTTTGATGGGGCGGGGGAAATGAAATGGTTGTTTGGCACAGCTAACAAATACAAGGGCCTGTGGTGTTGGCATCTTCTCCCTGTGGCTGATAATGTGTGCGCCCCATCCCAGTGGAATGCCGCTGCATTCCTCCATCTGGGGAGTGTACAGGTTGCATAATGAATGGGCTGAGCATTCCCTCTCCTGTTGTCCTGCCCTTCCTTTGCCCCTGAAGCCCCGGGCTCCTCCAAAGCACTGGGACAAGCCTGGCCTCTTGCCCTGCTCTCCTTCTATGTGGCTTTGGGGATGTTGCCCGGGCCTTAGGGCTTGACTGGTGCAGGCGTTGGCAGAGCTCAGTGAGCATCTCTACCCAGCCTGGCAGGACACAGGCACTGACTGCAGCCAGTTTCCCAAGGAGAGATCAGTGCTGGATGCAGCAGACATTTTTATGAAAGAACCACCGTCTGCTGCAGAAAGAGGACGAGCCCATCTCACTCACCTCATTTATATTTTAGTTAAGGCTAGAGCAGCAGCCGCCAGAGATGAAAGAGAAATCCCTGCTCACCCTTGTGGCTAACTCTGTTTGTATTTCATCCTACAAATACCCATTCAGCTGCTTGTGTGTTTAAAGTGAAGCATGTGCTCAGGTGTTTTGCTGTGGTGGGAATGACCTGCCAGTTCCATGTTGTGTATCCATGCAGTGGTTAATAGCCCTGGTAAATCCTTGCTGTGGGATCTGGATGCCCTGTAAGCCTGAGCCTTTGAAATAACAGCGATAAGAGCAGAGCAGCACAGACCTTGTCCATCATAAACGGATTTGGGACTGCAACCCTGAGGTCTTGGGGCAGATTTTTAGCATTCAGTAAACAGCTAGTTTGCAGTATTCAGCTCACAAAATGCAGGTTGGTAGTAAGAACCCGGGATGATCTCTTAGCAGAAAATTAACCTCATCTGTCAGCAAGCCTGGATCCCTGGCCTGTGCCAAGCATCAGATCTCAATCAAAAGCTAAGGGGGACAGAGAATCTGTGGCAGGGGATCATTGTGGAACTCTGTCTGTTGGGGTGGATGTGTCTCGGCTTCCCAGCCACACACACTGCCTGGGTTACAGCCGCTGCCATATTGACAGCAGCAGCGATGCTGAAAGCTGGGAGGGCTCCAAGGCTGCACAGAGCAGCTCTGTGTCAACTCCAATCCTTTCTGCCTCCCTGCTCCACACTAACAGCATCCTCTCCAACGCACACACAGAGGCACGAGGCGCTTCTTTCCATGGAGCTGCTCCTGGGCATGGCAGCGTGTTTCCTCAGAGAACAATTACGAAATTGCAATAAAGTGCTTTAAAGGGGAAATTCTTCCCTTTGATTCCTGCCTGCCCCTCTCAGCCTGGAGCCTCCCACCCTGCTTTGCTGTCGGTTTTTTGTGTCCTACCTGCCTGGAGGAACTGGGGAGGGAGCAGGGGCCAGGAGCCATCTCGCAGCGGAAGCATCTGTTCTGCCACGGCAGTCGCGATGCCCGAGAGCCACAAACATGTCCAGGAGACACTTTTATCATTGACACAGGAGAGAATTTAAATAGCTGCCATGCTCTCGAGCTAAGCCAGAGACAGAGCTGTAGATCACACTTTATGTAACTCGGTTTTATTTTTAAACATATTCTTTCATTTTCAAGGGGAGTTTGACTTGGTGGGTGTCTCCTATCTCCTTGTTAGCACATGTGAGGTGGCTTCTTTGATCAACCCACTATTCAGTATATCAGCTGCCTGGTTTCCTCACCTGTACCTGAAACTCAAGCTCCCCTTGTTTCACCTTTCAGGCTTTCCTCCCTGCCTGGGCTGATGTGGAGAATGACTTGAGGTTTAAGGTGAATGGATAAATTAACCCCTTGAAATCATTCTGAGCTGCATCTGTGGATATTCCATAGAGCTACTGGACATCTTTTTTAAAAGGGGGATCTCTTCTGATGGCTCTTCACAAGTAAGAGAAGTGTGTGGTTTGTTTTGCAGTTTAGCAAGTGATCTGTGTAAGTCCTAATTCCTTCCTTCCAAGGGAGTCACCTTGTGCTGGACTAAGGTGTTTGCCCCTGGACACTCAGATAAGCCATCAGGCAGCCTTGGCACAGTGAGCAGAGTTGGTTGTCAGTTACTAACAATTTCTTTCCAGCTTTAAGTGCAAACAGGGGTGGAGAACAGAAAGCTCTGAAGATAAATTAATTACTAATGTGAATTCCTTGGGGTCAGACCCAATATAGGTACCAGTCTGGATTCTGGATAAATTCTCAGTGACCATGGAGGAGATCAAATGACACTTCATGCCACAAGAGAGTTGCTCAGAGTGTCACTCCAGGTCAAGGGTGGTTGTTCCTTCCAGTTCCTCCAGCAAAAGACCAAAGCCCCCTTGGAATACATCAGAAGGGGACTGTGGCTGCAGGTTTGTCTTTGAGCTAAAACAAAAGACAGGCTTTGCAGCTTTGCAGAATGCAGCCCACCTGAATTCCCAAAGCCAGGACTACTGTGGGAGGCAGCCGGCCTTGTGTAACTGGCAATTTGCAGTCACAGAACCCACATGGAATTACAGAATGGTTTGGCTTGGAAGCGACCTTAAAGCTCACCTTTTCCCAAGACCCTGCCATGGGCAGGGTCACCTTCCATTACACCAGGTTGCTGAGCATCTTCTGGAGAGATCTCAGAGGCAGCAGGATAGTTTATTTGGAACTATGGGCAATCCTCTTGGGCTAGCAGGTTGTGAAAGCACACCCCTCAAACGAGCTCCTTGCAGCACTGTGCCAGAAAATAGAGATGCTGCCATGGACCCAAGAAAAGTCGCAAAGTGAGAGCAAACACAACCCAAAGAAGTTTAAAGCCCTTGTGGCAGGGATCACTGTAAATATGACAAGGCTACAAAGATGAAAATGAGAAGTGGAAGCGACAGCAGCAGGCTCAGCGTGATGTCTCGTTAAACAAAAAATAATGGCATCCTAGAGCAGCAGCAGACCCCTGAGGACACAGAACAAGAGTGAGAAGATAGGGAGAAGTCTGCTTAAATGTCAAGGTGAAGGAGTTTATTTGAGGCAAACCTAGAGCCAAGTAAATGAGCCAGTCAGCGCAGACATCCTCTGATCTTCCAGCTCGGAGAAGGGTTGCCAACCCCAGGAGGAGAATCCCTGTACCTGGAGAGGCAAAAGCCACAGGACCACCAGCCAAAGCTGCCTTCCTGGTCCTGCTGGATGTGTCAGGGTGGCCATGCTGGAAGGCAGAGGTATCTTCAGGCCACATAATTATATCTCTCATTTGAGTGGCAGAAACGGGCATCAATTGAAGCTGGCAGAGCTGCTTGGTCCAGGAGAAGTTTTTGGGTAAAAACTATATGAGTGATGATCAGTGGTCAAAACACATGGTATAGGTGGGGAGGCACTGAAAACCATGGTGGGGGGTGAAAAGAACCCTGGAGAGGGAGAAGATTAATGTCCAAGGAACAGGGTGGCAGATTCCCTTCCTTCCTCCCCAGTGACAGCCAACACTCCCAGTGCTGCACGTGTTCACTGCTTGTGTGTTTGCTGTTAGCAGGTCAGGAGGAAATTGCTTTAGAGTAATTTTTGGCGAGATTTAAAATTTTGGATGGGATTCAAGCTTAATATCAAAATGACTTTTTTTATTAAAAGCATTTAAATAGAAGCTACAGAGTAGTCAGAAGCAGGAGGGCTATTTTAGAAGGAATTTGCTATAAACCTACTGCTCAGAAGCTTTCTAAAATATTACACTATAAAAACCCCATAATTCTCTTTATCTGCAATTTAATTACATTTCCCATGGTGCTTGTGTCAGAACAGTTCACTTATTCTTGTTCTCTATTAACTCACACCTGCCCCAGGAAATTTTTAGAAGAAAAAAAAAAAGTTGATATTCAGAGTCATTTGTATTGCTCAGGATCTCACAAAACCACAAAAAGGTTCTAGTGATGTACTAGAAAAATAGGAATTTGGGGGACTCATATTGGGGATGGCTGTAAGATTACAATATATAAAACTGGTGTAAAAGCAGGGGGAGGAGTGGGAGCACTCGTGTGATCCATTGACCTGTCCCATCCAGAATTAGTAGATCAAAGTTTTGGATCTGTTTGGGACTGCAGCAAAGTCTCAAAGTGTCTGAATAATGGACCAGAATTACCCAAGCTTTGTTGATGGAACATTTTGCTGACCTCTTCCACCCCACAATGTCTATGGTGTAAGTGAGATCTGAGGGATGTCCTGGAAGTATTATGAAAACATTGTCACTCGTGGCACCCTGCGGTGCCCAGAGAGAACCTGGGAGTGTGGAAATAACATATTAAAACAAAAATGACATGTTAGAAGTTAAACCCTTGGTGATGTTGTGTTAAATTTGGCTGGGGTTTGGGGCAAGGGCTGCAGCTGACTGTTATTTAACTTGAACAAACCAGCCTGTGGGAGCAGAGGCATAAGATGAACCTCAACCTTTGACTGTGGTTTAGAGGAGATTTTGCCAGGCACAGCATTTTTTCAGTGCTTGTCTTCTGATAACTGGAGACATGATTAATCCTAGTCAGGAATGACCTGGGTTTTGAGATGGGAGCATGAGAACAAGGCAAATATTTCCCTGCCACATTGAGCTGTCAATAAGGGGATCCAAAATAATGGAGACCCGAGACCATTGCTGCAGTGCTGCTAATCCCTGTGTTTTTGTAGGAGGTTTTGCAGGACTCTGTCCCTCCCCAGGGATGGTGCCTGGTGATAATGTGCTATCTCAAGCCATGCTTCCTGCTAATAGCACTGGGATGCCAAGGCCAGCAGTGTTTTACCAGAGGAAGGTGACTACAAATTTCCGGCAAAAAGGCTTATTTAACTGCAGAAGATGATTTTTTTAAAATTTAATTTTTTTAGTCAATCAACTTTGTCAGGATCAAAAAAGCAATGGGTATCCCATGGCTTGAGCTCTCAGTGAGCCAGTGACCCCGCTCAGTGGCTGTGCTGCCTGTGTGACACCGATGGTGGAGCTGAGCCCAGAGCTGTGGGGCTGTGCTGCAGCCCCCTCTGTGCCTGTGCCCTGGGTTAGGTTGTTGTCAGAGTCACTGGGGTGCACTGGACATCCCATAAACAACCCCTGGAGGATGGAGGCAGGTGCAGGAGAAAAAAAAGGGGACTGGAGCTTAAACAGTGAGGTGAGGGCACCGAGGGAGGTTGTAGGGAGTGAGCAGGACTGCACAGACCAGGTGAGACAAGGGGTCTGTCACATCACTGACTTGCTAGGCGGATTTTTCCTTCTGTCATCCCATGCCCAGCAATAGGGTCCTCCTCTGCCTTGTGCTAAAATCTTATTTGGCCCTGCTGGCACCTGGGCTCCTTAATTAAACTCTCCCACCCCTTCTGCCAGTGGCAACTCCTGGTGATCTGCGATCAAAACCTCTGAGGAGCCGATTAAAGCGATGCAGGCGGGCGCTTTATTCCAACATACCGAGGGTGACAACAGCGAGCGCTTTCGCAGGCATCTCCCCTCCCCGCCCCCAGATGCTCCCCGCCAGCCTCTGGCATCCGCCGCCCGTGCGCGGCGGGCCCCCACCCCCGCGGGGGGACAGGCTGGGGCTGTGCTGCCAGGTGGGTAAGGCGGGGATGCGGCGGAGCGGGAGGATGCGGGGGGCTCCTCGGCAGAGCCGCCGCTGAGCGCTCCGAGCCGGCTGCGCAGCCGGGCTGGGGCTGCGGGAGGGTTTGACTGGATGGGAGAGCGGCTCTGAGCGGCGCGGCTGCTGCTGCTGCTGCTGCTGCTGCCCGGGGAGAGGTGGGGAGGGGAGGGGTGTCGAGGTGTGACTCTCGCCCCGGGCAGGGGGCTGTCTCTGAAGAAGACGCTCTGCTCTCTCCCCAGAGCCTCTCTGACCACGCTGTCGGCACAGACCCACCAGCAGAGAGGACAGGTCAAAGGCAGTGAGTATCTTTATCTTTGTGTCCGTCTGTCTGCAGTGCCTCTGTGCTCGTTTTTTTTTCCTGGCTTTCTCTGCATGTGAATGGATGGATGTTCTTAATCTCCTGAAGCCCCTGAGATCTCATGGTTTGGGTTTGTTGTTATTTTTTAACCTTTGTGCTGCGATTTTTTTTCTATTGGGATGGCTTCTTTCTCTTTGCTCAGGTGGTTTGATAACCTGAACGTCCTAATCACACCCCTCCCTTTCTGTCTCCCAAGGAGAAACCCCCAAAACACACCCATGATGAGACTGGCAATTCTCCTTGACCAGGGTCCTTTCATAGAAGGGGGAGGTGGGATGAATGATGGAGCGGGAGGTACAAACCCTCACCAGGACCCTTTATTGCCATGCCAGACACCACAGATTATATTTTAAAGTAATACCTCGCTGGCTTTATTTGCAATCAGAGGAAATATCCGTGGGTATGTCAGCTGAGCAGTGGGGTTTCCTTCATGGGAAATGTAGGTCTCAGCACCCGTGAAGTCGGACAGACTTTGGGATTGCAGGGAAGTTGGGTGCTGCTCAGCAGCGCAGGTGGTTGCTGCGGGGGCTGGCGAGTGGGTGGGAGTGGGGGTGAGCAGAAGGCTGTTTCATAACTGTACCCCAAAAATCAGGCTGCTAAAGGAGGCTGCAAGGGAGAGGGCACCTGGCTCTGCTTCCAGCTGTCAGTTTGGAGCATCAGGGGGAAAGAGGAGCAGGGGCTGCTGGACTCTAGGAAACTGTGTGCTGTGGCCCCACATGCGGGTGAGGTTGTTAATGAGGAAATTTAAAGGGGCTTAAGGAATTACAAGGATTGATTTCAGCTAAAGAGCGTTGAAGCAGCCGGTCAGGGTAGGGATTAAGGGAATGCACTCAGTGCCATGTAGCGCAATCCCAGTTCCATTAATTTAGTGGGGAAGAGGCTTTGTGCATTTTTAACGTAATCAGGTTTTAAGAGGGATGTTGTGTTGGGCAGCCCAGGCTCTGGGATCTCCCCAGACCCCAGCAGAGCAGGGTCCTGACTCCTTGCACACCCTCCCTGCCCTCATCAGTTCTGTTGTCTCCTCCTCAGTTGTTCCCAGTGGGCAAGAGGACATGTCATGGAGGTTACCTGGAGCTTGGCCCTGTCCTGACAAATCAGAAACCTTTACCCTGTGCTCACTGTACGGTCCTGCTCTCTGTCCCCTTGGTCTCCTGGCGGGTGGATCTCACCTTCACTCTCTGTGAGATTTGTTCAACCAGTTGCCTGTGCACCAAGGCTCATGGGCACCCTGCCATCCCCAGTGTCCCTCTCTCCCTTCCTCCTTCTCTCCCCTTTGCAGACTGTGCATCTCCTTGGTGGCTCCCCACAGGCTCCCACCACCCCAAAGAGGAGTTGCTTGCCTTGAGTCATTTTTGTGTGAGTGCTTGAGCCTGTGATGGTGAAAGGACCAGCACCTGCAGATGCGTGAAGTCCTCCTGTTATTTTATTTGCAGTGCCAGCTTTTCCATGATGCCTGGCCAGTAACACCAGCCATGACCTGGAGGGACAGGGACAAGAGGTAGTTTGGCCTTCTTAGCGAGGTCAGCCCGGAGCTCTGCCCGTTGAGGAGAGACCTTCAGAGGTGTTGAATGATGAGTGCGATAATGCCAACTCCTGTTGCTCCGTGGTGAGCTGTGACGCCAAACTCAAATCTCTTTAGGCCTGAAGCTGGACTTAACCCACGGTCCCGGTCTTAGAAGGAAATGCTGTCTCTCCTCTGTGATCATCCCTCAACTCTGAACATCCTCCATTGAAAAATTGACCTTCTGCGCCAGGAGGCAAGGATCAAATGGGTTGAGAGCAACTGGCCCTCCTTGTTTTTGGCAAAGAGGATCCTTTGATATATTTTTAAGTGCCAGGACATGAGACAGTAAATCCCTCCTTCCTGCACTCCTGCCTACTGCAAACAGCCCCGACTGCGGTCCAAGCCAGCCAGTTAAAGGGTTAACCATAACTGGATGCCTGAATGGCTGCCTTACTGATCCCACGGAGGTAACTGGAAAGACACAACACATCCCTCGCCCCTGCCCATCCTGTCACTGTCTATCTTGTCCAGCAAGCCCTTCAGCTCCTTGCAGTGTCCCCTCTTTCCTCCTGCCCTTCCCTTGCCTCTCCACCTCCTGTGGACTCAGTTTCCTTCCCTCTCTTTCTCCTGTGTCCTGTCTTGCAAGTCCTCACCAAGAGAAGGGTGTTCCATGAGAGACAAACTCCCTGCCCGTGGCGCAGTGTCTCTGCCCCCCATACACTCTGATTTTCTGCTGCAGTCCCTTGATCTCAGGCATCAGAGGGAATTCTGAGCAGCACTGCGGTAATGTGTGTCACACCTCTTGCTGGGAAATTCGTGAGCTTGCTAGAGCAAACAGAGCACGGAAGAGAAAGGCTGGGGGTAGGAGGCATCAGGAAAGGTACCAGGAGGATCCCATAGGAGACTCAGTGTCTTTGAGCGCAGCAGGTCCAGCATACTCAGCTGGGAACGTGACGCTCTCTGTGCTCATGTCTGGGATTTTTGGAGCGCAGCATCCCAGACCCATGGCCATGGGTCCATAGTTGGAGGCTGTGCAACAATTCCTGCAAGTGAAGATCTCCTGGTTTTTGTGCCTGTTAAGTGCTGCGAGCTGCCTGTGCTGCACCAGGGAGACACTCGGTGCATTTAATTAACATTTAATTTGCTTTAAGATTACATTAAAATGTGCAATAATAGAAGCTCTGTGAAGGGCGGGAGGAGAAGGGGGAAACAGGCGCGCTACAGATTGGCTCAGGCACTGGTGCTGAAGTGTTCTGCAAGAATTACATATGGAAGTGAAAAAATCCTGTACTCCTGTAGCCACAGAAAGTATTCAGCATCTGTCTGGCAGCTGGGCTTGGAGAAGGGCTTCCTCCAGCTCAAAAGTAGGTCCAGCAGCTGAGAAGTGGAGACTGAGTCACTAAATCTTCTTCCCATGGTCCAGAGGAGAGAATGGCCTGATTTGATTTCCAGGCAATCTGGTAGAAGAGATGCCCTTGGGCTGGAGAGACAAACCACAGGTTCTACACTCCTAGAGCCCATGGAAACCTATCACCAGCCCCTATATGTTTTGCAGAGGAGATGGTGCCAGTCCTGTATGATGCACGTGTGTGTTCTGTTTCCCTCTCCCTTTGTGTTCCCCCCATCCCGGGGTTATGTAATGAAGGATGCTGCGGCTGCTGTCCCGGGAAGGGGCTGGCAAGGACGTGAGGGGCTGGTGGAGGATCGAAGGCT
Organism: Pachyramphus minor; assembly: GCA_013397135.1. Classification (NCBI taxonomy): domain Eukaryota; kingdom Metazoa; phylum Chordata; class Aves; order Passeriformes; family Tyrannidae; genus Pachyramphus; species Pachyramphus minor. The sequence continues at coordinate 1,358,303 of VYXB01006785.1, forward strand.
CTGGGGCTGGTTTGAAATTCAGAGGAAAAAAAGCAATAAAGCCATTTTCTGCCTGGGTAAGCGTGTCAGGAAAGAGGCAGTTTTATCCTGCTTATGTAACCTTGAGACTAAAGAAGCTGCTTGGGATCGATCCTGGCCGGGGACTCACAGCTGTGCAGCACAGGCTCACCTTGCAGGTGCCTTACTCCCACTCTTCTTCCTCCAGCCCCCTCCCATCCTCCAGCCCTGGTATTTGTGCTGTTTCTGGTGCTGCTGGAACAGGTTGACTGATTTTTTTGTATTGCTGCCCATTGCTCTCCTCCCACACCTGACCAGAGCAGGACTTTCCAAGAAACCATCCCAAAGTGCAGCCTTTAGAAGCCTTTTTGCCCAGTCAGAGCAGCTGAGTGACTGGTGTGGGTGAGCCTTCAGCTGCTCTGGTGCTGTGTCCATCCTTGGCATCTGCCTGGCATCTTACTGGAGATGTCTCAGGGTCACTCCCACAGATGAGGGAGCCAAGGACACAGATCTGATGAGGCACAGTGACACTGAGGTTTCTTGGGTTTGCTTTTTTTTTTTTTTTTTAATTTTGCCGCTCTGGCCAGACTTATAATCATCTTCTTTGGTTTTCCCCTGCTAACACCCCTGCTCCCCCACATCGACCACAGGAACAGAGGGATGAGGACTCGCCTGGGCTGCCTGTCTCACAAATCAGACTCATATAATGATTTCACAGCTATTCTTCCGGACAAGCCCAACCGGGCTTTGAAGTGAGTATAGCTGCAGCATCCCACCCCAACCCCACTTCTGTCCTTCCCCTCCCTGCCCACCACCCCCGCCAGTATCGTCTTCCTTTTGTTGTACTTTGTATGAGCTGTGACCAGTTCTTTTAGCCGCAGGGAAGGAGGACAACAAAACGGCACTGACACAGCAGGAACAGCCTCAGGAAACACCTGGATCATTGACACGAGTCCTCCCATGAGACAGGACACGTGCAGAGTCCCCACTGCTGTCTGTGGGACATGTCTGCACCTACTTGAGGATGTAATTTACACTTCTGTCATCACAAATCAAAGCCTGAGTAGCTGGCTTGGTATAAGAGATGACCTGCAATTTCAGGTCACAATCGTCTTCACCTGAGCCCTGCTATGAAGCACTGCCAAAATTTGGGGGATAGTTTGTAAAATGCTTAAGGTAGATGCTTCAGAGTCCTGATTTCAGATGACCGGGGTGGGACTCATCTGATCACAAGTCACTGCTTATACCTGAGCTGAGGTCTAATCTTCCCCCGAAAAGCAAGCAAGAGAAATAAACATTTCTGAAGCGGTGGGTTTCATTTCACTTGACTTTTGGCATTTACAATGTAAATGTCTTCACCTGAGCTTTGTTGCCTGGGCCTCTGCTTAGAGTCAATAAGGGAAAATTGGTCCCTTTTCAGGTGTGATTCTTCTGGCTTCATTTACTTCCCTATCTGGGGATGTGAGATGAACTGAGCTGAGTCTCTGCAAGTCCCTTAATAGCTCCTCACTGATTCTAAAGGGAACCCAGGGTCACTTGGCTCACCTGGAGACTTCTATGTTGTAGATCTCCAAAGTTAGGTGAGAAGAAATTCAGGCTTCCTTGGTGTCCTCACCAAACAGCTCCAGAGGGGATCGGTAGCCATGAGTTGTCTGTAACTTGCCTCTTCCTTTCTTCACAGAAGACTGTCAACAGAAGAAGCAACAAGATGGGCAGACTCTTTTGATGTCCTTTTGTCCCATAAATGTGAGTAGAGATCAAATTCTACACTTTTTTTTCCCCCTCTAGTACCTCTTGTAGTTAGGGCTAAGTATGTGCTGCATAGCAGGGGAAGGATATCTTGGACACATGCTCACTACTCAGTGATCACCATCCTTTATAGGCAAAATTTGCCCTTTGTTTGAAAGATTTTTTGTGTGTTTCCTTCCTGGCTTTGCTCCTGCCTGGAAACTCACAACAGCTAAAGTCATCAGTCCGAGCCTTCTCCCGCCCTTGGGGAGGTCCTGGAGGCAGGACCCCGAGGCTGCAAACCTGCAACCCCATCCTTTGGCACGTGCATCTGGGTCCAGCCTTTCCACACAGGCACACAGCAGGTTCTCAGCTCACTAAATCCCCCTGAGATCCATGACTCCAGTTTGTTCCCCTCTCCCTCCAGCTGCTCTCAGAGCCGCTGTGCAGCCATGCTCTGCAGAAGCACAGCCTTTGCTGGGAGCACCACGACACAACACCCTGTGTGGTTCAGTAACCTTGAACAACTCTCTCTGTCGCAGAGAAACCATCCATGGTCGCCCTGAGCAGAATCTAATTTATAGTTATCAATGCAGACCTGAGAATTTCCCATCCAGAAAACTCGCTCCAACCTATAATCAGCGCACCTCGCTCTGTTCAATAGATCAATTGTATCAGTTCTGTTCAAGCAAATAGGGTTCTGCTTTGCCAACATTTTCATGCTGAGAAATTATAAACAAGATAGAGAAGTTCACAGTATGGGCTCATTCATGTGTTTCTATTGGAGAATAAAACCTGAGCGAGACAAGGTTGGGGAAAAGTCAACGTGGGCGGTGAACTGTTTTATTGCAATAAGGAGCTGTCTGACTTGCTTAGAGATTCAAGTTTTTTCTGCACTTACATTTTAAAATATAAGTGTAGAATTATATTATTAAGTAAAGTGTAATTTTGCCAGATTTCTACTGAGTTGACAACAGTTTTGGCACGGAATTAAGTGACAACTTTAAACAGGCTGGCTGACCAAGGCAGAAAAAACAGTATGTAATTTTAGTAGCAGTATCTAGTTGAGATCATTGCTCTTGCAGCCAATAGGAAAAAAAATATATGGTATAGCTGGGTATGGCTAAGAGGGAACATTTCTTTTGTGGAAATTCAGAACAAAAAGCGGGAAAATGCTCCAAAGAGACTATGGGATACCTGGGGGAGGACAGGATATTCACATCACTGTTACCATCCTGAACTTGAGTCCCTGCTCCTCCCTCACTGATGTAGAACTTGAAATTTTCCTTATTAGATACAGACTGCAGCAAAAATGCTTTGGTTACAAAACCCAGCAAATTTACCCATCTATGCCCAGACATTATACAGGTCATTCTCTCTTTGGGTGACTGCTGCAAATGCTAAATCAAACCTTAGATCAATTATTTTGTCCAACAGCTTCCCCAAGAGTGTCTGGTTTTATTAATAAACTAGCTTTATAGAGTGATAAATGAATTATCAGGATTTTTCCTGTCTCTAGAACAGAAAGTAATTCTGATAACTCTCTGGCACTAATGAAAAATATTCAGTTCCTAATAGCAACAGGAGGTGATCTTTAAAATTTAAATTAATCTTTTTTTATCAGCAGTCACGGTGACATTGCCTGGTGATTGGTGACAAAGAAATTTGTTGTTTAATAAACTACTTTTTAAAGGAATACATTATAACTGCTCTGCACCTGAAGCTTCTGGAATTGTCAGCCTGGCAATCAAGGGTTATAATGATGCAAATAGAAAAAGCTTTTGTTGAAACTGAAATGTTGTTTTAGTTGCACTGGTTGAAAGGAGAGAAGAACATATATTCATTAAATTAATTATATTGTATGAGTTGCATTTTTGCTGTTAGAGATGTGTTGTTACTAGACAGGTAAGGGAGCCTTATACCTTATCTGGCCAAAATCTGGGAGTAAAAAAAAAAAGCAGTGCCTGGCCTGCTGACATCTCTCTGTAGTGAAGATGCCAGCTAATATTCTGCCTTTAGTGCCAAGAGAAGGACAGAACTGTCTCCTAATTTCCCTGTGACTGCTCAGGTGAACAATATTAGCCAGGGAAAAATTCATGCTTGGGGGCATGGGCTAAGCACCAGCTGGGCTCAGGGAGAATTTCCCCCGAGGCTCACAGCATCGGCAGGTAGATCACTTCTGCCTGACACATCTGTCATAAACTCTGTCTTCAGTAGATGGACAGTTCATTTATGTTGGAAAGGAGATTCTGATGCTGATTGCACGGGGTTGTGTGGTGCTTTTTGCTGCAGCTATGGAGGTTTTGGGTCCCTTCCAGCCCTCCTGTTCTTTGGGGAAAATAAACCCTGGAGTGCTTAAGTGGGACTCGGGAGCTGGATGTAGCAGCTGAAAACAGGGTAGACCTTGTGGGCAATATTGCAAGGGGTTGGACAGGTGCAAAAATTGCTCCAAGGAGCAAGAAAGTGGTTCAGAGCTCCCTAAAAGACTCTCTAAAGTGCCAAGGGTGAGCAGGCTGCCCTCGTACTTAGAGCAGGCACACAAGGCTGCAGGACTCTGTGAGACAGGCAAACCACTTCTTCCCCTTCCTACTTTCATGAGTCTCCAAAAGGTTTCTAGATGGAAGTGACCTGAATAGGTGCCATGCATTACACAGACTCTACAGTGTCATTATGCCAGGCTGGGTGGGGATTTGAGCAACCTGGTCTAGTGGAAGACGTCCCTGCCCACGGCAGGGGGGTTGGAATTAGATAATCTTTAAGGTCCCTTCCAACCCGAACCATTCTGTGATTCTATGCTCACTTTTGCCAAATATCTCTTGAAGTGTGATAGCCCTGTGGAGCTCCCTTTTTCTCTCTGCCCACATGGTTTTAATGAATGATCTGTGCAGATGAGGTTTGATCCTGACCTGCTGCTCTCTTGCAGCACCTTAGATTGAAAACCCCATGGATTTGAAACAGCTGATTGTCTGCAGAGATTCCCAGGCTGGGTAATGCCCCGCTGCATAGAGGGGTCTGATTTGGATTAATTCCCCAGATATTTAAAGGGTTATTCATGCTGACATTTACAAGAGACTGTGAGTAGAAAAGGCAGGAAGGCTCTTCCTGTTGCATCCCCACATTCCTTTTGCACTAGCACTGGGATCCTGCACCCCTCAGCCCTCCTGGAGCAAGCAATGCTAAGCAGCAGGATGTAGCACAGCTCTGTTTCACTGACAGCCACAGATGGATAGGTCAGTGCAATGATATCCTAATTGCTTCTGCTAATGGGTAAAGCAAATCAACTTGAAACCCTGGGGTCAGCCAGACAATCCCTATTTTACACCAGGAGCCTTGCCTGAGCTCGCTGCCAGACACAAGCACAGCGGAGCAGTGCTCCCTGGGGTCAGGGCTTCTGAGCAAGCAACAGGGGACAGGAGTCTGATCCTACTCTTCTCACGGAATTGAGAGAGTAAGAGACAGACTGTATGCAGTGTGTTTCCTGGGGTGCCCAGGGAGCAAAAGCAGTGGCTTTAAGCTTTAACATGCTGAATTTTGGCATCTTTCCCTGTTTTGTGCCAGAGCGATGGCTCCCAGGGAAGAGGAGCTCAGTGGGGTCCCCAGAGTGCGTGTGTGCATGTGTGTGAGTAACTGGGAAGTAATCCCCCCTCTGTACCCATGTCCAGGAGGTACAGCCTGGTCATCCAGATGAGGATTTCTTTTGACAGGCTGCTGGAGGGAAATACAAGCAATAACATCTCTCATTCTGTATCCCTCGCGGGGCTGGACACGTGGCTTGTCATTTGTCCAGAATCCAGCAGGACAGTCTGTCCTCAGCCCTTATTCACTTTTCAACGAAGCATCCAACAAAGAGAACCTTTGAATTGAATTTCCACTTTTATCTCAGGGGTGAATTTTTTCTCCCCACGCTCCAGATTTTTTTGTGATCTCTGTGCTCTTCTGCCCAAACTTTATTGTTGTTCTCCTCCTTCTGTTGTCTACACATTCCTCCTCTTCCTACACAGCACAGGAATATCCCAACCTACTCCTAGTCCTTTCTAAGCCAGAACAGCATTAGCATTAGCATTGTGCTGGTGACAGGCAGCTAAGATTAAACGAAGCACTGGCTCAGCAGCAGTGAGAGCACCTATGTGTGCAACCTTGTCTCTCCAGCCCTGGACCCAACATGCTCCATGGACCTAATCCGTTCACCCAGCAGCCACAGGGACTCTACCTTTACTCCCTACATGAAGTCTGCTAATGGAGTGAAATGTGGGCATTAAATTAATGATTGTTGATTGCTTTCTTACTCTGACAGTGGCAGGTGTGTAGTTATTAAGCTGCCCTGCCTGAGTGCTTTAGGCCACTAATCTCATCCCTTCCTCGTGCTGCTGAGGCTCAGCTTAGTTAAGACCTGTTATGTTTTTCCTGCTCGCCACTTCAGTCCTTTCTTCCACAGCCCTTCTTGCTGGAAAGGATTCATTCTCTGTGTCCTAAAGAACAACATCTGAACAGGATTTTAGGAGCACCTGAGTCCCTGTCCTCACACGGTTATCAGGCTGCCTGGCACTGCCCATTTATAAAACACAAATTCCTGTCCCTGTCTGATTCACAGGAGACCTGCAAGATCTTGGGATGGGGTAATGTGTGAGCACTTGCACAATCCTTTCTGGCAATCCTCTTGCATGTTCCTCAGTCTGTTTGAATGGAGAGCAGGGCATTTTGAAGCTTATATTTACACCAGGAAAGTAAAAACTCTCACTCAGACTCTTGAGACTCAGTAAAGAGCTCAATTTCTTCACCTTCAATTTGTCTGATCCATCAGTACTGATTTCAGTACTTTGGCTTCAAGCAAATCTCTTGAATTAAATTCCTGAATAATTGCCCAGGAGTTGTCTTGAAGGGTTGTGCATCAGTAGCAGTACATCCTGTCCTCTTGTGTGGCCATGCCCTTAGGCAACATGTTAAGGATATCTTGTACTGCTGCATCTGAAGACTTCTAATACTGCTTTTAATTTCTCTGCTTTCTGTGTAAAGCATTCCTTTGGAATCACACTCCAGGATATTTCAGGAGGTGATGCTCTCCTGCTCATACCTCACTCCAATCCAGTCCTGATAGCCCCAGCAAAAAGCTGTCCAGTTGTGCAGGATGAGCTTTGAAATGCTGATCATTCATGAGGGACCCTTCCTGGAGAGCTTTCACTGGGCAGGAGGAGATGAAAGTAAACACTCAGGCAGAATTCCAGCTCAGGTGGTAGCAGTCCCCACACCTAATTGTCCTCCTGCCCTTTCAGTGAGATTTGTCATTGTTCCATGATATACTTGTGGGCAGTGATTTACCACCCAGTCCTCTGGGCTCCCACCCCAAACCTGGCTGTCAGGCACAGCTGTAAGTGCTGGCAGGCAGTCAAGGACCAAAGATGAAAGCCAAGGCAGCCTGAAGTCAAGGATGACCTCTCCAGCATTGAAAGCCTCATCTGCAAGGTCCTCACAGGTTCAGCCTCACCATTTCCAGCTCCTCGAAGGCTGTCAGGAGTGTATGACAGGAATATATGAAAAAACAGAGAACAGCCAGACACTATTATTTATCCATTCGCTGTCTAAACTTACTTCAAGATAAAAAGGAGCTGATTGACATGAGAGCAGGAGGCAGAGCACATGGAAACCTCCTGGTCCCAGGGGACATCTGCTGCAGCTGCTCTCCGGGGCAGGGCTGAAGCAAACGCCTTTCTCTCCTTGTCAATCATGACATTCCCTTCCTTCAGCAGAAATTATATTTTCCAGCTATTACATTTTTCTGATACTTTTCAGATATTACATTTTTCCGATATTATATTTGTCAGAGATGATATTTTGCAGATGATATTTTGCACACGACATTTTGCAAAGCTGATACTTCCATGCAGTCTGCCATTTCCTGCGAATTATTCTGTGTCAGTGCTGGGATGCTGGAGCTGTTGCACAGGAAAGGAGTGGGGAGAAAAAAAAGACCAAGACAGAACCACGGGAGCAAGATCTCTGCAGGGACACACAGCAGAGACTGTCTAGTCATAGGAGTGTGTTTGGGTGCTGGAATATTTAATGTCAGGCATCCTAGGAGCTGAGGATATATGAAATTACAGAGATCTTGAGGAACTGCAACTTTCTCCCTTTTTTATTTTCTTCATTGTGAAACCTGTCAGTCTGCCATTATATCCACTCCTTTCCCTCCTGCAAAGAATCCCTGCTCTATTCTCCAATCCTCTATTTGCTCCCACACAGGACCTGTATGTGAACTGTATAGGCATTAAGGGGGACACAGGTTTTGGAAAACATTTCTGTGTCCCAGATTTCAGGAAGAGGAGCAGCCCTAAAACATCCCTCTCCTTCACCATATTTATCTACTCACAGAGATGCTCAAAGCAGCCATAAGCAGCATGATCCTGACAGGTGCCTTGTTCCTGGAGATGGTTTTGGCACTCTGCTCTCCTTCTCGGGGCTGATGTCACTTCGTTGTCGCCCCAGGCTTGGACCCACAGTTTGCACTGTTAATTGCTCTGCGGTGCCTGTGGACAAGAGCTCTGGTTTTGTCCACTGCAGCAGTCTAAAACCCTGATCTCCTAAAAGTCCTTTAATTAAGAAGTGTCAGGATGAGTTGGAATAACATACAGCTGTATCTGGGGCTGACAGAAAGAGGGAGCACAGCTGAGATGAGGTGTATCTATTTTCGTTGCCGATCCCAGACTGATGATGGAGCAGTTACTGCACAGAGCCCATTATTGAAGGAGCTTTGAGAAACCCGGACAGAGGGGTTTAGCCTCTAATTTGGTCTTGGCTGGCAGACAGGACCAAAGGCATTTCTGCCTTTCCCTTTGAGAACCTAGGCAGTCTCTGCTGACTGAAGGGCAGCCAGAAATAGGATTGTCTGTTGCTGCCCAACACCCAGGGCCATTTTTTAGGCCTTGAGGCTTCAGCAGGAATTGAAAAATATCTCCATGTCCTAAATGGTTACCAGAAACAAGAGAAGCAGGAAGAAGATTAGGACACTGAGGGAGAAACAGGGCAGTGTTACACTGCTAAAGATCTGTAAAATATATATATATAGCATATGAACAGCGTATTTATTGTATATAACATATAGATAACATTATACATAGCATAACATATTATGTATAGCATATAGATAGCATATACAGCATGGAGAAGGAATTATCTGACTAGCCTGTTGAAAGACTTTGGGATCATCCAGAGGGATCTGGACAAGCTTGAGAAATGGGCCTGTGGAAACCTCATGAGGCTTAATAAGACCAAGTGCAACATGCTGCACCTGGGTCAGGGCAACTCCTGGTACCACTGGAGGCTGGGACCAAGAGCAGCCCTGCTGAGAAGAAAGATGGAGAGGGATGTTTTAGAAGCCATGGAGTGACAGGACAAGAGGGAATGGCTTCAAACCAACAGAGAGTAGGTTTAGATTAGATATTAGTAAGAAATTCTTCCCCATGACAGTAGTGAGGGACTGGCACAGATTGCCCAGAGAAGCTGTGGCTGACCCATCCCTGGAAGTGTTCAAAGCCAGGTTGGACGCCCTGGTCTAGGGGAAGGTGTCCCTGCTCATGGCAGGGGGGTTGGAACAAGATGATATTTGAGGTCCCTTTCAACCAAACCATTCTGTGATTCTATGATTTGATTTGTGTGTAGCAAGAGTGTGAGAAAACAATTCCCACAAGCTATAGGCTCGGTGTCTGCTTTTTTTGTAGCCATTTATAGATTTGTGATAAATTCTTTGGCTTGCTACTAAATGTTTGTACTATCTGTAGTCAGGTGCACACTTCTTGGCTGGCAGTATTAATATAAAGAACATTTCCCTGCCCTTGGCAGGGGGATTTGGAAGTAGATGATATTTAAGATTCCTTCCAACCCAAAGCCTCATAGGATTCTGTGCTTGCTGTTTCTCCTCACATACTTGGTATAGGCAAGGAAACAAGGACAAAGCTGTGAGGGAGTTTGTGATGGATCCTGTGAGATGGCCAGCCCCTATCCCTGGTGGGCCTGGGCTTGCTGCTGGTGTGTAAAAATGATCCATACCAAGCATTGCAGATTCCATATCCTTGCCATGGGGGAAAGGAGGGAAGGCAGCATTGCCAAGATCTCCCACAGCAGAAAAGGAGCAGGTGGAGCCCTCAAGCATTGCAGGAGTTCAGGTCTTACGAACCCTCATCAGTCTCTGTCAGATCCTGTACAAAGCTTCTCCTCTCATCCTTTCGAGGAGTATGACCTTGCCAAGTGCATTCCCGATTCCAGTAATATTTTTAGGCACTTGCTGGGAAGTAGCCAATGCTGACTCAAGAGCTTTCCAGTCATGAACTACAAAAACTCAGACCCTATAGAATAAGACTGGGAAGAGTTAGAAACATATTGCAGGGAAAAAAAAGGGAGATAAATTTATCCCAGGGAAAAAGGGTCTGGATGAAACCTCCAGCTACTTCAACTCTGCTGGTGCCTTTCAGGGAAAGGAAATAAAAAACAATAGCTGTGTCCATAAATAGGCCCAGGCAGGGGTTTAAGAGGACACAGATTGCCTAATAAAACTTTCTGTATTTCTAATCTGCCCCAGCTGACTCAGATTACATTACTGAAATGTCACAATTGCTAAGCATTAGCAAGTGATAAGAACACTTTTACCACCGACCAGACAAGTTGTAATTATGCCACGTCCTTTTCCTCTCCCCTTTATTGTAGCTCTAACAGACTCTCCAAGATCCTTCCTCTGTTTAAATAAGAACTAAAAATGGCACAAGGCAATAAAGCAAAGTGACAGAAAACATAGGAGACAAGTATGCAGCTGCCAAGTTTTATTAAAGGTTTTTCTTAATGACAGGATGTTACAAAGTGTTGCATTAACATGCACAAGATGCAAAGGGATGGTACCTTTCAAGCTTGATGATTCCAAGAGGAACTTTTCAAAGGTTCAGTGTCCCAGTCTTGAGGAAAGCCTTTTGCCATGTGAGCTGGAAAATGCTTTTTCAGAGCTACATCAAATGATATTTGGCTTCGTGGCAGCTCAGAAGGGTTCACCTGATGCAGCGGTGTAAGTTACGGACATCCTGGGGTCGCAGACCTTGGGAGAAAAATCAAATGGTCTTTGACAGGCAGGGTTGGATGGAAGGGGGTCTGTTAAAGAGGCATCTTCCTGCCTTCTTTCTCCTCCCATTGTAACTCCCCCCGTCTCTCTTGCAGATGGACTGGCCGCTTTCCGTGCTTTCCTGAAGACCGAGTTCAGCGAGGAAAACCTGGAGTTCTGGCTCGCCTGCGAGGACTTCAAGAAGACCCGCTCAGCAGCCAAGCTGGCTGCCAAGGCCCAGCGGATCTTCGAGGAGTTCATTGACGTGCAGGCTCCTCGAGAGGTGGGTATTCCAGCACCCTGGGCTGCCACGGCATCCGTGCGCTGTGGGAGCAGGTCCATCTCCCCACACGGGACCTGTGGGGTGCCAGGGAGCCCTCCCTCCTTCCTGCCCCTCCCAGAGGTGATGGTGATGAGTGGATAAGGAGGGTGGCACTGCTATCCTGGCTGCTACAGCTGCCTCTGCTCGTGGTGACTCATCCCCAGCGAGGGCAACCACTTTGACGATACTAAATTAGTCACAGCCAGTGAGTTCACTGGCAACCTCAACCTACATTTCCTAACCTCTTTGAGCTTCCTAGAAGCATTTCACCTTGCTCCTCTCATTTACTATCAATCCTCGAGCCGGGCTGTTGGGCTCATTCCTCACAGGACACTTTGCATAGAATAATCCCAGGAATGACTAACGTGTTGACTCTCCAGGGAGGAGTGTTTATCTGCTGACTAACTCCCAATTCAATTAGACCCCCCAAAAGACGTGAACAATAACTCCGAGCTGAACAAAAAGTGCAGTCACAACGCAGAGCCCGGAATTGTTAAGTCCTCTTTCAAGTACTGACAGGCAGATGCAGCTGTCAGATCCTGTGTCGTGATGCTGGGTTGTGTTTTTGTATTCATAACACAACCACGAGGGCCTTTCTGCACCCGCCCTCCCACAGTGGTTCCTCTGCCCCACTGCAGGGGTGCTTGTCACAATCCAGGTGCCTGCAAGGGGAGACCCCTAAAAGGGCTCGTTTTACTCTGTTTTTGGGCTAGGAAGGCTATTGCAAGGCCACTGAGAAAGACCCAGATTTACACCAAAGTGTGTGGGTGTCTCAGAGAACGCTTCACTGCTCTTCGTGAGTGTCTCCTTGCTGTTATCTATGAAGCTGGGTGAGATTTTAGGGACTGGAGGGCTGAATCTTGATTAGAAATGTAGAGCACAGGTAGGATGGGAGCTTTCCTAAAATTTGTTCCAGTTGTGAGATTTCCTTAAGACTGTTATAATTTTGTCATGCTGGAATGTGGAATGACCCTTAAGCGATGCAGAGAGTTAATCTGTATTGCTGTCACCCACAATGAGGCAGAGCTTTACTTTCTAGGTTCCTTTAAGTTTGGACACTGGGTTAATCACAACAAATACCAACTTTTCAGCCATTTTTTTTTTCCCAAACAATAACTCCAACAAATGCTGATTGCTTTGCTAGGGAAAGAAAACAAGAAAACTCCCTGAGCTGGCTTTGCAAACAGACAGCAGTCATAACACTGGGGTGGTTTATTTTTTCAGGCCTCTGCTCCAGATATTGTAACACTAAGCCATTATGGGAAAAATCAAACAATTTATTTTAGATCAACAGAGTTTGAAAGCATTTAATAAGAATGTACTAATAGTTTAACCCCAGTTAAAAGTTCATTCAGCTGTATATTGGGCATGTGAGGAATAAAGGGAATAGAGAAGTCATGGTTGGCAGGAGAGAGGTTAGACTGAGTCAGCACTTTTGGATGATGTGCTGCGTAAGAGTCTGAATAAAAATAATTTGATCTGAGTGATAAAAGTGATCTGAGAAGTGCTCAGATCACTACAAATCCAGTTCAACTTTTTCAGGCTTGGGGCAGGATTCACACTACTGGATCACTAAACTCTGGGGAGTTGTGGGGGCTGTTTACACATGGGTGAGGGAAGGACCTTGGTTCTGCTGCTGTTTTACAGCCATGGCTGACAGGGAATGTGCCATTTGAAGGAGAAAATCTGGTCACTCAGTACCAAACTCTCTTCTGCTGCTTTTCCCAGGTGAACATAGACTTCCAGACGCGGGAGCTGACGAGAAGAAATGTGCAGGAGCCCTCCCTGTCTTGCTTTGACCAAGCTCAGGGGAAGGTGCACAGCCTGATGGAGAAAGACTCGTATCCCAGGTTCCTGAGATCCAAAATTTACACAGACCTGCTGTCTCAAACCCAGAGGAGGCTCAGCTAGAGCAGCTGTGGGGCCCTCAGAAACCATGTGCTTCCCACAACAGCCAAACCCCATGTCTAAATGTGAAAATTTCTTGGTGTTAAAAGCAGTGGGAATGAGAAAAGAGGGAGAAAGGGAAAAGGAAGCTTCCAGGTCATGATCCAGGTGTAGTATTAAGACTCTTTGACTTCCTGTCCTTTTTTTTTTTTGGTTAGCAGTAGCACCTTGCAGTTGTTGCCTCTCTCTAGCACAAAACCCAATCCTTTCTAGTCACGGGGTCATCTGTTGGGAAGGCAAGTTTCCTTTAAAATTACTGCATTGGTTTGTGTGTAAATAACACCACGGTACCTTTCCATCCTTCCAGACATCTCCCTGGCTCTCACCTCTCCCCTGTGCTTGGAAGGGCCCTAAAGGCAGTTCTGACTCTTGTGAAGCCATGTCCAACCCAAAGCAGTGTCTCCCACACTGGCTGCTGGGGCCAGTGGACTCTCTGGACTCTCTGGACCCAGAGACCAAGGGGAGGGAGAGAGAAGGAGAAGGCACATGATTCATGCTGCTTCTCAGAGCAGAAACCATCAGCAAACTCAGCTCACCTTTTGATTTTGGTTGCACACCTTATGACACCAGCTGCTACCCCGTCACAGCCCCTCACCTTTCAGGGATGGAGACCAAGGGTTGTTTTCCATAGGACTGCCAAGGAGCTGAGATTTTCTCAGGAGGAAGGCAATCCCAAAAGCTCTCACTAGACGTGGTCAGATGAGTCTTCTAGTGCAAATGATTGTTTTTCATTAATATTATTTATTTGTGCTGTAGCTCAGCCTCAGGACCCCCCGTCATCGTTCAGGCTTCGTTGTGTTAGGCACTGTACCAAAACCTGACACGAAGAGGCTCCTGGCTGCCACGGACATTAACAGGCCTGGTGGCTTCTCAGGAATGATCTGTCTGCTGTTGGGAGAAAGTCAAGAGAAGGAATGTCTCCTCTGCCCCTTGCTGACATGTAAGAAAAGCACAAGACCTGTCTGCTACGGTTGACAGGTATTTTTCATGTAGTACCCGACCAGCGCATGGCAACATGAAAAATCACAATTATATTTTTATGATTCACTGATTATTGACTGTTGTTACCTACTGATTGTCCACTGTGGGTTCAATGCCAACTGCTGAAGACACAGACCCTGCTGCATGGTGCTTGTTTCACACAGGATATGGGGAAGCACGGGGTGAGCAGGATGGGTGTCTGGGTGTGCAGTGGGGTCTGAGGTGTTCTTTGGCCCTATTCCCATAGCCTGGATAGCCACTGCAGGAGAAGACTCCGTGCAGATGTCAGTGGTGTAGCACCTCCTCTGTGCTGTGCAATAACTCCTACCATCCGATGGCCCCATTTCCATGGCGTTGCTGTTCCAGCTTGTCGGATTCTTGCGATATTTTCTAGCGGAGAAGCAGACAGCCTGTCTGTGGATTTAAGCCTACAGACCAGAGGTCTGTTTTCTTAATTTTATGAAGGTCTGGAAAGTGACCCCATGGATCTTTTCCTTCTCTCCATCATCGACAGACCAGAGGCTTTAAACCTCTCCTCCATAGGAGGGTGGTGGGTAGGCTGGATACATCAGAAAGCTGCTGATAAAGATTTAGTGTGGTGTGAACTAGGTTGAGTGAATTCTAAAGCTAAGCATGACGTGTTTGGAATGAGATACAAAAAGCCTGCTTGTATATTAAAAATTATTGTCCATGAACTAGGTAGGAAAGAGTTTTTGAGGCTTTTTGTCAGGATGCTGTGCAGGACATTAGGACAAATAGCTTTAGGAGCAAGATAGAGATGGTAAGCATGTTTGGTTTATTTGGAGGTGTATTCCTGTGGTCTCTAAGACACTGAAGACCAAATATGGTAGAATTGCAAATTTTATGTTCAGTAGGGAAACCTGCTTTTCAGTACCTGTTTAGTCAGCAACAGAATTCTCCAGGTCTTTGGTAGGCAAATATCATCTCCAGTTAATTTCCCCTGAGGATTGGCCAGGAAGAGCAGCATGCTCTGGCATCCTGGCCAGTGTTCTAAGCTGTCCTCTGCCCCTGCAAGGACACCTGAGGAGCAAGAGCCTAGAGTGTGGTAAGAGATGTGGCATTCTGCAGCCACACTCAGGCTCAACTTCTGGAATTGTTGAGGTATGTGATGGGTCTAATGTTGTGTGTCCAGAGAGGCAATGCTCAAGGTCTGGATGTTGCTTTGCAAATTTGACTCTAGTGGCTTCAGGCAAACGTCTGTGCTACTTGTTTGAAAGTGGGAGCAATGAGATAGGTCTGAAAAATGCCCTGGATTTGCCATGATTCATCAGAGGGGTCCGTGTTGTCCAAAGCTTTATGGCAAAAAAGATACCTGGCAAAGAAGGTGTAGTGGCACAGGCACCTGGGGAAACCTGTGCAATCCTGTGGAAGGCATCAAAGGTGAGAGGAAAGGATATAGAGCTGTGCATCCAGTGGCTGTCCCTGGTGGTATCTGGGCCATAGGAAGTGGAGCAGAGTCACATCCCCTATACAACCCCCTGCTGACATAGGGGATGTGGGCAAAACCCCCCACATTGTGGTGAAACACTCTCAGTGTTTGACCTGCAAGGGAGGATTCAAAGCTTCCCTCACTGCCGGTGAGGAGAGACTGGAAGAACCGCCCTTTCCAAGAAACACTGTCTGATACACCTGTGTGACACAGGATGGACTGGGATCTCTCAGGGGCACAGGCTGCTTTGGCTGAAATCGTTCCCCTTGAGATGGCCTGTGGTCCCAGTCATACTCAGTGTCACTGCAGCTGGTGATCCCACTGCTGCCCAAAAGGCAGCTCAGCTTCCTGACACTGTGGCATCTAATGAGCTCTGCAAGGGGTGAAGAGAGGCCACCTTGTCTGGCCCTGCCTTCCTCACTTTCAGCCTTCTCTCATCTGCACATGCAAAAAGCATTCCAGTGCTGCCCAGGATGTGAGAGCCGGCAGCAGGAGGTTTATGCAGTCGTAGCTTTTAAAGAGAACACAGAAGGCCACTTTAACTGCCTTGTGGTACTTCTCTACAGCCCCTGACAGACCTCCTGAGTGGGCTTGGGTGGTGCTGACCTCTAGTGCCAGCTGATGCACCCTGGACGAGGCTCTGCAGCAAAGCCCCCCACGGTGGGGAAGGTCACAGATACAGCCAGGAAAGGAGGACACAGCAGAAACAAGAGGTTTGTGTCACGGAATGGGAGTGAGGACAATCCCCAGGCTTCCCTGATGGCTACAAGGGCTGGTCCTGTTCACAGTGTGACTCCAGGAGGTAACATCTCTCCACAGGCTCCTCCAGCATTGGTGCTGTTGTCCTTTCCCTTTATGTCAGAACCCATGAACTCAAAGTAGCCAACACCCTGTAAATCCGAGCTCCCCACTCTCCTCCCTCAGCCTGGGAAATTGCTTTGAGCGTGGCACATCCAGAGATGCCATTGCTGCAGTGGTGACAAGAGCTGTAATCACACTGGCTGATGTAGGAGAAGTGTTTTGCCCATTAAAGCTGTGCCAGATAACATCCTCCACAAGAAACATCATCCCAGAGCACAGAGTGGAGCGAAAGTATTGTCTGAGGCATACGAGTCTATCACAGTTATTTTTGTTGCTGCTCTTACAGTTCGCCTCTCTTGAAGGAAAGCAGACTAGTTATTTAAAGCAAAATTGTATTTTTCTTAAACAAAAAATTGGCACCAGCTGCTTCTTTTATGCCAAATGTCAGTCTGAAGTGAATGAAAATAGACAGCCTATGGCTCTTCCCCTTAAACCAGGGGCTGATCAAGGAAATAATGACTGAACCAAAGCTTCGGAGAGCACTGAGCGATGACTAATCCATATCAAGGACAAATATCCTATCTTTGATTCATCTCTTCCTGATGTGAAAGGGATATTCATAACTTACAAACCCCATTTCTCTTCTCCACAAGCCCACACCTTCAAAATACTCCTCCTGTTCCTAGTAATGTCAGAGTGTGCCAGCACAGGGAAAAAAAATCGGTTCACTCAGCTCTTTTTATTCTGTTTGCTGGTACATATCCAGTCAGCTCCCAAGTCCCTTGATAGCAAAAGGGAAGAAGAGCTTGCAAATCTCCTTTCTTTTTTCTATAAGCTTCAGGTGGTGTTAACTCCAGGATGGAGGTGCAGAACCTCAGTCTGCTTTAAGATTCTCCTGCTTTGGTCCATCAGACAGGCTTGGGGTGACTTCCATCTCTTTTAGTGGACTGATTAATGTAGAGAGGGATCCCTGTCCTCACACTGGGGAGGTGTGAGAGACAAAGTCTCGCTGGTCTAAGCAGGGGAGGAAAATGGGTGTGTGTGTCTGTGGGTGTGGGTGGGTGAGAGTGCATGTGACTTCATGTGTACCTTATTTAATGTTCTCTAGTACAGAAGCTTTTCTGAGACATAGATGTGCATGTTAAAATAGGAGAATTAGGCACAAATGATATAAAATGAGATTTTTTTTAGCCAGTGTTGTGTTTGCCTCGTGTGTAAGTTTGACTAGTAGTAAGAGATGTAAAACTCTGCTAGGCTTCCAGTTACCCGTAAGAGCACATGTATCAAACTGAACTGAATGTTCACTGATAGACACAAAACCAAAATGTTTACAGCATTCAGAGCAATAGCAAAGCATACCTCATGCCAGTCCTGGAGTGCCTCTCACCCATCAGTGCAAACTCTCCCCTTCCTTGGGGCCTCTTGCTTCTCCCTTCAAAGCCCTCTCTCCTTCTCTGTTCCATCCTGGTGGCCTTCCCTCCTCCTTGTGCTTTCCTCCCTGAAGTTCTCCCAGCACATTTCCCTCCACCAGCACTGTCTATCCCCATATATCTGAGCCTGAGTCTCCCATAACTCCCCCATGCCCTCCTGTTTCCCTACTCTCCATCCCCATCTATCCCTTATCTCTTCTTTGTCTTTTCCTTCCCCGGACACTTGTCTCTGGCCATGCTGCCTCCCTCCTACGCACTCCCACCATCACTATAAAGCTCCTAGTAGCTATTCCTTGCCCATTACATAAGAACAAAATGTTTCACATAATTTCTGCATTATCTTTCATTCCTGGGGCTGCTGCAGTTGTCTCTTTCCTCGGTGCTGTGTTCCCTCTGGCACTGTAGTGTTATATCCCAGAACTGGAATTAAAGTCCATTTTGCTGCTAGAACAGAACACTTTTCCTCTACTGTGTCCCCCCCTTGGGCTTTGCAGAGGCTTGTCTTGTCCCTAGTATTTTGTCTTCCTTCTGCTCCCATCCACGCTCCACGTGCTGTGCTTGTGGTAGGGGCTGGCTGGTGGAGAGGGCAGCAGTGCTGTGCAGAGGCAGTGACTGCATCAGCAGGGTCACAGCTGGGCTTCCCCTTGGCTTTCTGGTACATAAAAAATGGTGTCAATAAAGGTGTTTGTACTGTACTTGCTTGGTAAAGTCAGTTGTTCTGCTGTGTGCCTCCTCTCGGTTTTACTGGAGGGATGTATCTCTAATTTGAGACTAGTCCCTAAACTCAACAGGAGTTCAGGGAACAGAGGGCGTGGGAGGGAGGGGACAAAAGGGAATGAATTTGTTATTAAAAAAACCCAAACAATTTTGGTACAAAAGTACAGAAGAAAAGGCAGTGCCTGCTTCTGGAGGGACCTGGTGTACCAGGGAGCTACAGGGACCAGCTGTGGAGTGAATTGTTTGTCTCAAGTAGCCCCTCAACTCCCAGTTTGCATCATGTGCTGCGTGCCCCAGGCTGGATCTAAAACATGACGGATGAGGAGCTGCTCAGCTTTGCATTTACAACGTAGATAACAGTGTTATCCTAAGAGAAATGTCTTCACGTTGCTCTGTCAGTGCCTGCAGCCACCAGCTAAAAAGCAAGGAGGGGAAGGAGGCACCTTCTGTTGTGTTTACTCATGCAGATCTCTGGGGGATTACTGGCAGTGAAGGGAGCAGGGTACAAGTACATCCTGGGGTAAATCCCCCTTCTTTACAAACCACAATTGAAGAACTCCTCCCCTTATAACCTCTCCCCCTACTCCTCTACAAGCAACCCAAATCGGACACACAGAGTTCACATTTGTCTTTAAGCTCTCTGGCATCTCTAACTTCAGTGGGATGGCAATGTCCCACTGGCAGGAAGGGGCCTTGAGGACTTGAATCCAAACCCAAGTGTCAAATAAGACTGTTTTAGGTAATAAAGATGTCTTGTTCCTGTGGAAACACACTTATGGTGGCTCAGAAGAGACTGATCTTAGCAGTACTGTATGGGATGAACTCAGAAGTGAGCCACCAGGTAGACAGACCAGCTCAAAAGAGCTTCCCTATGCCACATTTTTATTTTAATGAGATCTTGATGCTGTAGCTGCTTCTGCAGTGTCTGGGTGCTGCTGTTGTGGGTAGATAAGAGCAGGAGCTGTTTGGGCAGGCCGTGCAGGCTGTTCAGTCTGATCCCTTCCCACTCAGGGAAAGGCATGGGCTCGGGTTCCGTCTGACCTTCCCTCTGCATTAGCTGCTTGTTTGCCAGGCTCACCTTCCCTGTGAGGCTGGAGAAGCTCCTCGTGTCACCACATTGTGAAGTGTTACTCACCTGTACTGCATAGAGACTGTGAGGACGTAATAAACAGCCTGAGACTATTTGTCCTCTGCCTGAGTGTCTGAAAAGGTGCGAGTCAAGTACGTTTGTCTGTTTGCAAAGTGGGAACTGCAAGCCTGGGAATGGAGAGGTGTCTCCAAGCAGAAAAGAATGGACCAAGCTGGTGCCTCCTCAGATCCTGGTTTCACTGGTGAAGACATTCTGGATGGGGCAGCAAAGAGGGAACATGACTAAGCAGTCAGTCTGCTCTGTTGAAGCCATTAAGAACCAGGCTCCCTGGAGGTACAGTTTGGGGACATGAGTCAGAAATGTGTCAGTAGGACCTGGGAGAATACCAGGAAGGGAAATCTGAAGAGCCTTCCACAAGCACATTGCTGTCCTTTTCTGGGTACACCCCACTGCAGCTGGTGATGGATTGTACACCCCAAACCCCAAATCCAGCCCACAGGACCTTCCAGAAGGGGATGGGCCCTTTCTCAGCTGGGAGCATGACAGAGGAACACAGGGCTGCCAAGGCAGCTGGTCGAGAGAGCCCTGACCACCTCCAATACACATCCTGCCTTCGGGCAAGGAGAAGAGGTGATGGCTCCAGAGCAAACGCTCTCTATTAGCCCAATAAACCCACAGACAAGCAGCCAGAAGTGACAGAGTTGGGGCATCAGCTGCTCTGTGGTGGCACAGCTCCCACCTGCCCCTCTGTCAGCCTTTCCATCACACTCCCTCTTTACCAGACAGAAAAACAAGTGCCAAGTCTGCTCCCTGCACCAGGACCAGTGGCAGGGGATGCACAAGCAAAGTCTCCCAAAAAAGGGAGCAGTGTGGATGGATCAAGCATGACCAGGTCACAAAGAACAAAGAACGAATGAAGAGCTTTCTCCAGTCCATAAAAAGCAGCCCTGGGCTCCAGCAGGCAGCTCATACCCAGGCCTCAGCTTGATTCATCCTTATGGGATAAGCTGAGGAGAGACAAGACAGGCTGTGAGGTACTGGCCAGTCATTGGCCAGTTTAGGGTGTCTGGAGGAGCCTGGGTTTGCTGGAGGAGGGTCAGGCAGCAGCTGAGGGCAATCCCAGGTAATAAAGGGGAAAGGGGAGGCATTAGTAGGGGTGGAGTAGATGGGGAGAGATTGAATGTTAGCAGAAAATTCCACAGTGAGAGATTTGCTGCAGAAATCCTGTTGGGGCTTCAGTGGGGAAGGGCTGAGGCCAAGCAGAGCATCTCCTGAGCAGGTCTGGCCAGCAAGGAAAAGAAGAGACCTGGACGCTGCCCCCCCAGCCCTGGGCACAGAGAGGGCACTCCTTGCCTGGTGTGCAACCCATTCTGCCTGCAAAAGGTGAGTGTTTGCTCCATGGTCTGCACAGGGTTTCATTTAAAAACAAAAATTAAACAAGCTTGTTTTTCTCTGGAAATGGGTGCAGTGGAATTTATTGGTCCCTCTGGCTTTTTTTCTATCCCCCTTTCTTTTTCCCTAAATCCCTTCTTTTATTGTTTTTCCTTTTCATCTGCTGCTTCTTCCCTGTAAGCCTGTCTCTGAGCCAAACCAATTTGAATGCATCCAAGGAAGAATCTGCCATTAGAGCTGCTCTGTCTCTCCTCTTAGTTAGGATATATTTAGCCATCATATTTAGCTTTCTTTTTCCTGGCAGTTCGGTGGCTTTAAAAAGCAGGTGCCGGGAACGGAAAGAGAAGATTAAGAGTACCTGCTGTCAGCTACCTCTCCCTGTGCAGCTGTGCAAAGTGAGCACGTGAGCAGAGTGGATAACAGCTGCCCCTTGAAAACCTCATTTGTAATTCTAATTTTTTTTTGGTTTTTTTTTTTTAAATTTCAATGATCTCTTTCCGCACTGCTACAAATTTCCAGAGTAGCTATTTCCTCTCGTGTGCCGCATGTGAGCACAACTCCAGCGTTCGCTGGGAATCGATTACGCACCCCGTGGGTTTGGGGTGAGGGATGCCAAGGGACCAGCGCTCCTGCCTGCATGGGCAGCTGCCCATGCCCTGGGATGGGGAAGGCATGGATGGAGCCAGGCTCACCTGCAACCACGTGGAGGTAACGTCCCACAGCAGCCCCTGCCTGTCCCTGTGCCCAAGGCAAGGCTCAGCTCCAATGTGGCTCCTTGGGGGCACCCCTGCTGCTGTCTGGCAGCTTCCCCAGTCTTCCCTGGCACCATCATAGAATTCCTCAGGTTGGAAAAGACCTCTAAGATCATCAAGTTTAACCATTAACCCAGCACTACCAGGCCCACCACTAGAAACATGTGCCCATCACCAGGTTCTGAGTGATGCTGTGCTCCTGCCTGCACAGCAGTGACTTTCATGACATGCAACCCCCTGCCAGCACCTCATTCCCCATCTCCTTTACCTACATCTCTCATTAAATGCATCCAGAGCTTAACAACAGCTTCCAGGTGGAAAAATGGGCTGTGCAACACAAGCAGGGTCTCTAAGCCTCCCATTTCTCTTTGGGTTCAGCCTCTCCCCGATTTCATGCAGGCTTGTCAGGCTTCTGGCAGGTTTTTGCTGAAGGGATGCAGTGTGTAGTGCTGTCTCCAGGTTTTACCATTCCTGGTTGCCACCTCTCTGGATACCCACTGGTTTAGGAGAAATGGGATGCCAGGCTCCTTGGTGAACCTGCTTGGCTCACACCTTCTGTGATGTAGTGAGACATCAGCAGCATGGCTTACCCTGGCTCTTCCTCTCCTCCTCCTCCTGACCATCTCTTCCCATCCATTGCTGTATCTTTCCCTTCTTATTCCACTCAAACAATATAAAAATACCTTGTACTGTAACCTCTCATCGCAGCTTGACTGTGCACTGGGGCACATGTGCAAGGGCACCCTGCACCCTGTCACCAGTCCCTTCTAGTTTCCCTTTTACCCACCTCAACTGTGTAGCTTTGGGGCTGAAACCTTTATTTTCCTATTTTTCGAGTTTGCTGGCGCTTTGCAAATACTAACCCAGAAACACCAGCAGCAATACCTGGGGACAAGAGATTGTGTGTTTTTTGTTTCTGAAGGTGAAGCCAGTTCCTCCAGGAGCACCCTGCCTGGTGTTCCAGGACCTCCCAGGTGGAATTAAGCTCTGAGAGGGCTGGTGCCCATGGATGAGAGGCGGGCTTCATGCCAGCAAGGCTGTGGCTCGGTTATGGGAAGGGAGCCTGGCCCCAGGCTTGCGACACAGATGAGTTTTTTGTGTTCCTAAACAAGGACTGATAATACAGGCAACTGAGCCAGAGCTGCGGGAGGCTGCTAAGCTAAATGAGACAGGAAGGACGTAATTAAATTAGATACAGAGAGGCATAAAGACATCTGAGCACACATACATTGCTGGGCTGAGAGCCTGTTGCATAACGCTGCTGAAGAGCCCTGCGATATAAACCTTCTCACCTAATGCATCCCACGCTGGCCCGCTGCCTGTCCTGGAATAGCATCTCCCACCTCATTGAAGGGCAGAGGCAGAAAAGCTGCCCCGAGGGAGCAGAGGTGCCAGCCAGGTGCTGGCTTGTGCAGGGGGCTGTGGCAGAGCAGGGGGAGGGTCTGTAACCAGGCTTGGTGGGGAGGACATTGCTGGAACAGCCCAATCCCTCTCCTGTGCCTGGGCTCACACCTGCATATGTGGTTCTGCCACTGCCACGGCCCCAGAGCCATGCCCTGCTTCAAACACCCCAGTGTGGGACCTCCATTGTGAGCATGGCATTTCCTATGGCTTTGTGCATCTTCTGGATGAGCCACTGTGGTGTCCAAAAAGGCACAGCCTTTGCCTGACTTATCCCCTCCCACTGAAGTTTTACAGGGCTCCCTCTCTCTCTCCCGCGGGAATTGGCAGGGATCAAGCTCCCACCACAGGTGGTTCCTCACCTCTGCCTTGCCATCAGCTTTGCCTCACCTGAGCCAAGAGCTTCAAAAGCTGCTACAAGGGACAAGGTAAAACCACACATATACACTTGTTTGACACATGATACAGGAAAAAGCAGTGGGAACATGAGGACTGAAGAAAAGCAGAGTTCTGGCAGGCTGCAATCTCAAGGCAGAGATGTGCACACTTTGTCCTCTCTGGCTCACATCTCCCATGCTCCTTTCCCATTCCTGTTGCTGCCATCCTGGCTGTGTTTTTGCCATGCAGTTACATTTCCCTGGCTGCTCCAAGCCGCACGTGGCTCCCACCACAGTGGCTCTGCTGGGCACCATGGAGTTGCTGCCAGAAATCATCCATCCTGTGTGCCTGTAACACGTGTGCAGCCTCCTGGATGTTTTCTTCTGGCATAACCTGCTCTGAGGATGTCTCAAATGCCAGGCAGAGTCACCAGAGCATCCCATGACTGTGCAGATCTGCAGATGGGAGAATGGGCTGCACTTTAAAGGAGAAAAGGACCTGGATGAAGTCCTGCTTAACAGCAGGTATGTCCCAGAATGATGAGATAGAACAACACCAGGGCATTGCTGAGCCCTGCATCTGAGTGGAAAACAAGGGAGGAGAGAGAGATGCAGGTGATGAAGGAGAAGGGACATTGTCATCCCAAATCCACAGCTACTGGTCACCTGCTGCAGCTGGGAGGTGAGTGCCGACATGCTTTAGCAGGGGGTTGGACTGGATGATCTCCAGAGGTCACTTCCAACTCTAGCATCATGTGATTCTGTGAAATACCTGGGTGTGATCTCCCCTGTGGGTACCAGGAGCCCATGCCCGTGTGAGCACGGCACTGCCACTGCAACACCAGTGCTCCCACCATGGTGGTGAACTGGGGTGAAGCACCAGGCTGAGGTGGCCAAGCACTTCCATAACCTGGTAGGTCAAGTGATGTCCACTCTGTGGGCATGTACAGACCTTCTTGGTGTCTATAGAGGCAAATGGAATCTTACAGCCCTCTGGCCTCTCCTCTTCCCCTTCTTTCCTTAAATCCACAGCAAGGATCACAACTCTAATCATGGTTTTAAGGCACAGAGAAAGCACAAATAAGAGCTTTGTGTAGCTCTAATCACTTATCTGTAGCTGAATATCTGCTAACCAAGAAGGCTTAAACTTGATTATTTGAGGGGGGAAAAAAAACCAACAGAGCTTTTGGGAAAGAGGTTGCTCTTGCTTCAAAGCAGAGACAGGAGCTAGAAATGTGTGTTCAGTCATTAGTCCTGATGCATCTTTCATGGCTCGCTTTGGGCAAAATAATTCTGTGGTTTTTTTCTAAGTGGTGGGAGAAAGATAAGACTCCCCTTTACAGCTCAAGGGAGCTGAGGTGCCTAGTGCTCCTTTGAAAGTTTTCCATACTGATATCCTCATACTCTGGCTCCGTGAAGGCAGCTTGAGAGGAGCCTTTCTTCCCGGCACAGGGCCAAGATGGTTTCGTGCTGCCACTCTCCTGGCACAGCTCATCTCCCATGGGAAAGATGCTCTGGCAATGTGCTCTGTGTGATGAATGCAGGCAGCAAGGGTAGGAGACAACCTGAGCTCTGGAAAAATGTCTGTGCTGGCTGTGGAGCTTGGAACAGCAGGGACCAAGTGGGGAGGAAGGGAAAGGAGGAGTGGAAGTGGCAGCTCTTGCCCTTGCCCTTGCCCTGGGACAGTCTTGAGCCTGGGGGCTTAAAGTTACTCCCTGCACTGTGGTGAGCTCCCTTCCAAGAGCCACTGAGTGGGGGAATTTCGGGTCTCTGGAATCCTGTATGAGCCTGACTTTGGCACGGGGGACCTGCTGGCTGTTGTGGACCTCTCTGTTTGTGGCACCAGACTTGGGGTTTGCTTGTGTGCAGTGTGTGACACTGGTTTAACCCTTTCTCTTCATCTTTCTGTTTTGCTGGTTCAGTCCTTCCCTTCCAGCTCCAACCTCTCCCCTGCTTTTAGTCTCCTTTCCATCTTTCTTCAGGTCTCTTCAGGATGTGCCTTTATCACATGCTTTCCCCAGCTTTGCTCAGACTTTCTTTGATGTGCATCCCCTCCTCTTCCCTTCTCCCACCATACACCCAGCAGAGAATTTGTGATGAAGAAATGCAACTTCAGCCAACTTGTGGGGAGAGACATCCATCCTTATGTATTCCAGCTGTGGTCTGGCCGTGTAATTTGTGGGTAATTGGAAACAGTACACCCTTCTGCTCCGTGTGTCTTGCATTGCCTGAGGAAGTGCAAACCCTCCTACCCCTGGGATGCTGCAAATCAGCCTGACTCTGCTGAGGACTGGCATCCCCTGCTTAAACCACTTGGGAAAAGCCTGCTGCTGCGATGGAAGTGCTGGGAGGATTGGAAGTCCTCGGGTAGCAGGAGGGAGCTGACGACTTGCTGAGCACTGCAGCGTCTGTCCTGTCCCTCTCGCTCTCCCCACCCGCGCTCCCACCCGCCGGCGGTTACTCAGCAGGCTCCACACGTCGGTGGAAACGAGCCTGTTTTTTCCTGTTATCGAGGAAGCAGCTATGACTGTGATGCTCAAGGACAAGCCTGGGCCTCCCACACCCCCCTCCCCTCACAGCACACACTAACTTACCTAAGCTGTTATCTTCACGGGCGCTGCCAGAGCAGCTTTTGGTTGGCTGGAGGCTGGAGCGATGCTGGGTCCCCCTCCCAGCTCTCCCGCCTCCCACCCGATATAAGGCACAGTTCCTCGCCGCTTTTCCAGCCGACAGCACACGACCGCGGGCGCAGGTGGTGCCGCAGCCACCTGTTGCACACCCCTGCCATCGCCGCAAGGACCGGATGAGTTGCTGGATGCCTGGGTGCCCAGCTCTCAGCATGTGCCGGGGGTTAGCCTCGCTCCCCATCACTTGCCTGGAAAGGTAAGGAGCTTTGCCAAGCCGCAGTTCTGGGATGCAGAGGGTTAGCTGGAAAACGTGCACCCTGGACCAGCCTCTGCTGCTGTGGCTGTGATGTTTCGGTAGAAACTGGGGTGCAGACTGCAAGGAAACACGCAGCGAAGTGATTTTGTTTTGTCTGCACCCGTTCTGCTCCCCAGGAGGGGAACGCAGAGGTAAAACATGCGGAGGGAGAGGAGGCTGGACAGGGCTGCCCGGAGTCCGGGCGTACAAACACACCAGGCTTTCTCTGGCTCCGTCTCTGCAGAACTTGCTTCAAGTTGACAGCAACAGGAGTATTTTTGTCAACACGGTTGAACTGTTAAGTGACATGTTGTTCCTCCTGCCAAACACGGCTACAGAGCCCCACGCTGCCGGCTTGACATTTAAACACTTATTTTTGTTATGGGCGCCTGGGGACGCCGGAATGAGCTGCAGCACACAAATAGCAGTGGTGCCGCACGGTGCCTCGGGGCGACCCTGGGGACAGGAGCCGATTCTCCTGCCGTGTTGCCGCAGAGATTTCCCGGCGGGGAGGTGCCTCCATGCCCTCGCCGCAGAGCCGCCGTGCCAGGCAGTAGCATCCCAGACTCTGGCACAGGAGCATCGTGCTGCCGCCGGGCTCGCTGGCTCTGAAGGCATGGGGTAGGTGGATGGTGCCACTGGGGAGCACAGCCCTCTCCCTGGCGTCGTGACAGGCTCCTGGCGACTCACGGGCACCCCGAAAAGAAAGCCGGGGAGCAACAACCTGGCAGCAGGGACACGCTCCCGCTCCGCAGCAGAAGGCAATCGCTGTGTTTTTCCGGTGGTTTGGGAGAAGTGTGGTCCTGCCGGGAGAGCGGGATGTGAAAAGGAACCAGGTTAACGCCGGGGAGCTGCGGGGGCTCCAGCTGAGCACTCAGCAGCTGCTCTGCTACCTGCCCCAAAGGAAAAAGCTCGTCGGGCTTTGTATTTCATGCGGCTCTACCTGGGAAGCGAGCGGGAGAAAACAGTCCCGCAGGCTTAATGCGCTGCTGAACGTGGTTGCCAGGGAGCAGACAAAGCAACCGGGGGAGCATTTATTTTACACATCAGAAAGCAAAGAGGAGGC
Source organism: Pachyramphus minor (assembly GCA_013397135.1). Lineage (NCBI taxonomy): Eukaryota > Metazoa > Chordata > Aves > Passeriformes > Tyrannidae > Pachyramphus > Pachyramphus minor. The sequence goes on from VYXB01006785.1 coordinate 1,385,752, forward strand.
TGAAGCTGGGGAGCGAGGGCTGCCTCCACCGAGCCCGCGGGGTGCAGCCCCTGTGTGGTGAGGGGGTGGCGGCAGCAGCCCGGACAGTCCAGCAAGCCCACCTCTCTCCCCTTCCTCCCTTCCAGAGCCAAGGATCTGAAGACCCGCTTAGGGATCCTGCTTCATAAACCAGAGCTGGGGCACGGCATCGGGACCTCCAGCAAGCTGCAGCTGGGCTCCAGGCGGAGGTAAGCACAAGCAGTTCCACGTCCCACGTTCAGCCCGGGACAGGTCCCCATGGACCAGGCTGTCCCGGGGGATGCTCCTGCCCATCTGCGCAGCAGAGAGCACAGAGCGCAGCTCCCCCTCCCCATAGTCCCACCCAGGCAGGCCGGGAAGGCGGATCACTTCCCAGCTCCACCGGTTATAAAATAGGATGGGGGAACTGATTTTCTGGCATTAGGCACAGAGAGCAGGGCCTTAGCAATAGGCAAGAAACCCGGGGGGCTCCCACAGTTCCTGGTGTCTCAGATCAGTGCCTGGGGTCCCTGGGGAATGCAGGCATCATTAAAAACAAAGTACTAAATATTGCTGCTGAGGGCTGGGTGTCTTCTTGCAGAAGAGGCTCTGCTGGGCTTGTACCAGCAGAAAAAGGTTCTTCTGAGCATTCTTTAGAGAACCTCCTGGCCAGCACTATGGAGCTGAGGTCTGGTGAGCCATCAGGGATGGTAAAAGAGAGAGAGAAAGGAAAGAGAGCCCACAGGTAATGGATATTGGCCTCTAATTTTGGTTTCCTACCGAGTGCTGCTGCCTGCCTTCTTGCACTGTCTCCCATTAATGGAGCCACACAACTGAAGTGCTCCCATCCTTCACAGCAGGACAGCAAGCCTTACATCCTTTTGTCTTTTCCAGAGACTCCTCACAAGAGGTACTGGAATGGAAGGAGTCCTTCGACCAGCTCCTGAAGAGCAAAAGTGAGTAGCATTTTGTTTTCTTCTCTTGGGGAGAGCATGTAGCACAAAATACAGCTCCCAGTGAGCTGTATGCCTGAAGTGAGTGTCCGAGGAAATCTCGTCTCCTCCTCAAATTAGATGGTTTAGGATTTAGAAAGAGGTCCTTTCCTGCCCAGACAGAGCTGATGCATGGGGCTCGCTGCCTGACTTGTGAAGCTGTACCCTTTTGTTCTGGCTGAGTGCTTTTGGGGGGCACAAGTACTGTCTCACAGTGCCTTACTGCTGCCTCGGGACAGGAGCATTGTCATGGGCATCCCATTTGGAGCAGTCTGTCAGGGAATGTCACGGCATTCCCGGACCATCCCTTTCTCCGCACTCGGGAGGAGGCAGAGTGTCTGCTCGCAGTGTCCTCCTTCGCACAGCGATGCAGCCACCTCCCCACAGGCTTGCTCAGAAAACTGCATTGCTGCCCTCTGTCTGTCTGTCCTGCACCTCCAGGGATAGCTCTTCCACAGGGAGAAGGAATTCAGCTGCTTTACTGAGTTGCCATAGCCACTTTCCCCTCCAGTATTAATTATGTGGATGTGGTGCACAGGGCTCCTGTGAGGTGCTGTCTCCCTCTCCTCCATGAAGACAGCACCTCCAGACACAAAGAGGGGACCTCTTTTTGAGGTCCCAATCCCTCCCTTAGAGCAGGCACACAGTGGCAGAAGTGCCAAATTTAAATCCAAAAGTAGTTGTCTATCTTAAAAGCTATTCCCCAGCAAGACAAAGTCCTTCCACAGCAATATTTAGGGGCTGGTCATATCTTTTTTTTTTTTTTTCCAACCTTCATCACATGCTGTGATGGTTAACAAGCATCTTCAGCTCTGTAACTTAATACATCCTCCCAGCACGGCTCTGAAATCCTTGCTGCAATTACTCTCCCATCCTCAGCATCTTGTCCCCCCTCTAGACCTCTGCTGAGAAATAAAAATAAAGGCTTGGTTCCTGCAGACGCACCGATGCGTCAGTGGATTTCTCTTTAGGTAGAATTAGCTCTTTTCCGAAGCTGTAAAGAAAATACTCTGAAGCCTCATTACAGAAAGGTCAGATAAATACAACAAGAGGATTACTTGTCTGTGGGAAAGGATTTTATTGGAGTCTAGAGTCCAATTAGCAGTGTCTCAGAGGGTGGAATTTGCCCGGAGGGAAAGGAAATCTGCAGATGTCATGGTCTGAGCTCCCAGGGCGACGCTCACAGGGCAGCGCTGTGTCTGCTGGTGGTCCTTCTTTTCCTCCCTGCCTTCTTCCCCATTAACTGCTCTTCTCCCCCCTCCCCAGGTGGGGTGAATGCTTTCCACACCTTCCTGAAGACCGAGTTCAGTGAGGAGAACCTCGACTTCTGGCTGGCATGTGAGGACTTCAAAAAGACCCGGTCAAAAACCAAGCTGGCCTCCAAAGCCAACAGGATCTTCGAGGAGTTTGTCCAAAGTGAGGCACCCAGGGAGGTGAGAGCATTTTCTACCTCTGTCCTGTGGAAACTAATAGGGGGAAAGGAATAAAATATCCTGGTGTGTTTTATTAAAGTGCTCTCGTATCAGTGGGAAGATGAGCTCTTGTTCATGAGAGCTTTCATCTCTAACATTGTGTCATCTGTCACCATTGAACCATTAAAGCTGGAACAGACCTCTAAGGTCATGAAGTGCAACCATGAAGGGATAGAAAGGCTTGTAAGAACCTTCACCCTCACCTGACAATGCAGAAAAAAGGGTTTTTTCGCCCACAGGAGGGGAGTTAATGCTGAGCTAATGTTTGTGGGTGCTGCCTCCTTGCAGGTGAATATCGACCACGAAACCAGGGAGATCACCCGCAAGAACCTCTCGGGTGCCACCTCCGCCTGCTTCAACGAAGCCCAGGCCAAGACCCGCACTTTGATGGAGAAGGACTCCTACCCCCGCTTCCTGAAGTCTGCCTCCTACCAGGACATGACCAAGCAGGCCACCAGCCGCGGCACCAGCAAGAGGTCGCATACCTGACCCGAGCCCGAATCCACCGCGGGGGGACGAGCCGGGGGACCAGGCGGAGGCTGGGACACTGTTTGCAGGGGCTGAGGTCTGCACAGTGGGCTTTCAGCTGAAGTCCTGGAATTTCAGCAGGATCCCCAGGACCTCAAGTGCTTCCCACTGCCCACCGAGCTGCTGGGAAGAGCAGTCCTCCCTCCTGGGAGGAATGGAGCAGGTGGGAACCTGGTTCCTCCCCTTGCAGCTCAGCTGGAGAGCTGTGCCTCTGCAGAGACTGAAAGAAATTGGATTTGAGTTGCAAGTCCTGGAAAAAGAGATCGGATTCCCCTAAACATCCACAACCAGAGAGCTCCCACCTGCTCTCAGGATCCTGCCTCTGACCTGCAGCATCAGCCAGTGGCTGTGTGGCCAGCACAGGAGTGTGCCGTTCCCTCATGCAGAGCTTTCCCTGTGAGGGAATGGCCAGAATGAAAGCCCAAAGACTACATGGCATTTGCAGCTGGAGGGACCCTGCATCTGCCTTCTCCTGATCCTGAGATCCTTCTGCTGCTTCCTATGCATGCTCTGCATCAAAGCTTTACACCTCCTTCCAGTGCAGTGACGTTTTTATCCCTCGCTTGAGCTCAATGACCTTTAGATCGCACAGAATCTGAGGTCACATGTGTAACTTTTTATTACTACTATTGTTATTTATTTTATTGTTATTGTTATTATTATATATATATTTATTAGAAGAGCACTGCTGAAAGCGTACACGCAGCCCTGGCTCCGAGGAGCTTGTGAATTAAATTATTTTAGCTACTGTAGCACCTTAGCATGTGTCCCACCCTTTCTGTATAACAATTTGTCTTGACCAGACAGATCTGTAATGAGATCATGGAGCAAGGTATGCCTATAGCAGCAGGGAGAGCTGCTAGAGGGGTCTCAGGAGGCAGGTTTTCCATCAGCTCGGAGGACCAAGGATGGCAGTACAAGGATGCTTTGTAGTGCATGTTTTTTCCTTTCTCCCTTTAAAGATGTGGATGGCAGCTTGTCCTAGAGAGAGAATAGCGATGTAAGAAAGGCACTTTGGTGGGTGACCCCATGGAAAATGTAATTTTCACACCTGGGAGAGAAAACCTAGGCTTTGTCCTGGGTTATAACTGGGCTTGGTATTCCCTGGGCTGGTGAAACCAGTCTGCAGCCGTAGCACTTTACCAGAAACCCGTGGTGTGAGTGAGACAGCAACACGTGCCGTGAATTCAGTTTCTTGGAGGGGGGGGTCAGAATATATCATCAGCTCAGACCTGGGGGGGAGCTATTCTGAAAGTCCTTCTCAGCAGGAATTTCTGGGTCCTGGAGCCACTTGGAAAGGTGTGGATCCCATCTGGCAGCAGTGGTGCCAGAAGCTGTGTGGGTCAGAGATGGGGATTCCACCAGTGTCGTGTGCTGGCTGATGGGGAACGTGCCACCAGCACAGCTTCCTGCTGAGAGAGCCTGGGCTACTTCATGTGGCTCCATTTATCCCTAATACCCAAACCTGGATGTCCTCACCCACTGGTACTCACCCCTTGACAAGGGAAGTGTCTTTTTCTCCCCTGCCCCAACAACAGCTACAGCACAGGATCACTCCAGCTTTTCTGTTTGAGCAGAACAAGGGACTGAGGACCAATTTGGGGATGTTACTCCATGAGTCCTCTTCCAGTGTCCCCATCCTGGTCCTACCTCTGAGCCTCAGTAGGTCCCAGCTCCATTTACAGGGAGATATTAGCTGCTTTCTTATTTATTATTTATTTTTACAACTGGAACCACCTTCGCTGTGTTACTGAAGTGAACGACACACAATGGTCTGTTCTCATTACTGACGTGATGTTGTCATTATAAAACAAAATGTAAAGAGGAGAATACCAGGAGAGCATGGGTTAGGTTTTGGGTTTTTTTTTTGCTTGTGGGCTTTCAATTAAATTTTACATTCTAATTTTACATTCTAATTTTGTGGGCTTTGCAAAGCCCACAAATCTGCTTGTGTTGGGTGACTCAAGGGGCATTTCCAGTCACTTTAAAAGTGGAGATGTCAGGACCAGAAAAGGAAGGGGGAAGACTTGCGAAGAGTAAAGATTTTTGGTATTTGGCTTATTGAAGGAAACTGAACAATTCACAGCAAAAATGAAAGCAGGAGTCAAGTTTTGAATATAGATGTTGCAGGGATGGGAGCATCCGAGTGTAGCTTGAAGATGTTAACGCTCTGAATAAAAACCCAACCAAAACATGGTTTTTAAGCTGCCTTCTTTCTATTTATTCTGTGTTTTGGAAGCCAAAATTAACTGGCCTGCGTCAACGGAGGAGAGCGCGTGGGGACTGCCGAGGAGGAGCTGGAATCACGGGAGTATGTATGTTTTCCAAGGGGTTACTGGGAACACAAGCCATCCTCTGCCATCAAAATGCCTTTTACAAGCACCTGCAGCTACAACAGAACTTTATGTCCCTTGTCATACAGCCATGCAGGGTCCAAGGATCACCACTGGTTGTAAAATACACCAATGTTGCTCCATCCCTATTCCCTACCTATCCAGAGGAAGGCAGGTTGAACCTCCCCTTGTCTTTTATTCCCTTTTGAATTAAGCATGGCCTTGTCTTGCAAGCCAGGTGATTTGGAATCACAGCAGTCTGCATGTATACCTGATCTTTGTGCATTCCAGAGGGAAGAAATGGGCTGAAAGGTGTCAAGGAAGTGCTTAAGTTATTTGTCAAAAAAGAGTTAGAGCGGTAAAGCAGTCTAGAAGCAGCTAGAAACAAAAAAATAGTGTTGCTGATTTGCTTTTTAGCTGCAGCTTCTAAACAAAAAATACGAACACTTTGTCTCACAGACCTTGAAGCTAATTTAACTCTGACTCTCCATTAAAAAATATTTAAGTAAGCCAATGACAACAACAAAAAGTAAGAAAAATATAGAATTAAAATCTTCCTGAGCTTTCTTTAGAAGAAAATTTATGTCCACTCTTGATGCATCATGCATGGCCCAAGCTGAGCCTCGGCCTTGGTGGTAGCACTCAGACCCCACTGCTGATTCTGGAGAATCCCATTTGCAGCATAGTTTCATCTTTACAAGCCTGAGATGCTTCCCAGAGAGACAATTCCATCACTAAAAACAAGCCTGCATCCACTGCATCTTCCACAATTGCTTGCCATAGCCAGTGGCAGTACAACAAAACCTTAAAGCCCTGGGGGAAAAAAAGACTCCAACCCACAAAACCACGTTGAGGAAGAGGAGCCAAATCTTCCCATGACTGCCCTGGGGCACGGCCGGCAGCGATCGCTTCCAATAAACCACGGCCAAAGTTTCCCAGGGAGGAGGCTGCGAATTTGGAAGCAGCAGAGAAGATCTGAGCTCCGGGGAGCAAATGTGGGGGCTGGTGCTGCCCACCCCCACCCCCCGGGGGGTGATCACATACTTGCTCCAGGGCCAGGTTTCCATGAGCCAGGATAGGGGGGGTGTGTGTGGATTTATTTGGTGGAAAAAACACACCCGTTTCCCTCTGCCCTGGGACCCAGCGTGTTCCCAGCAGCTGCTCAGTGGGGTGGCATCGTCACTCGGGGGGTCCCCGCTGTGGTGGGACCAAGCAGCTTTGGGGTGGCCTTAGGACACGGATATAGGTAGACAAGTGGCCCCACAAACACATGTATTTAGGCAGGTGGATGTGCAGATACAAGCGTATGGATGCTGAGCCTTCATCTTCCATGGATACACGTGTGACAAGATACATACACAGGCAAATTCACGTTTGCACGCGTGTACATCCACGATTTACTTATTTCTTTTAAAAGAAAAGATGCAAAGAAATGCTGTGCTATTTAAGGATGCATTTGAAGGAAGCTCAGCAGCAAAAGGGATGCACTGAGCCATTTCAAACACGGCAAATGCCTTACCCTGCATTCCACAGCGCTCCAACAGCCCCCGGGCCAGCTGACAGGGAGGGAGCAGCTGTATGGCACTGCTTCCCACTCGGCAGCTTCCACTTCAAGGCCTTTGCCTGAATAAAGTGCCAGAAATCACAGCTGATGTGTTTCCATACAGCTCACTCTCCCTCACAGGCAGCTAAATGCCAAGGTTGCCAAACCGCTCCAGCTGCGTACAAGGATCCTTATCCCCGGGGTACCTCGGGATCTGAGAAAAAAATTAAAGCTAATTTTCATGCCTTCTGATGCTGCTGGGGCACCAAGGGTAGTCTTGGGGTCTGTAGCCCTCCTGCCTCCCTGGGGCTGGGCTGCCTGTGCTGGAGGACATGGTGCAGCTGAACCAGGGATCGGCCTGGGGTGGTGGAAGATGGGGATGAGAAGTAGCAGGGAGGGACAGTGCTGGGGAACCACCTCCACTGCCTTTAAGCTCAACGTGCCAGTCTAGCTCCTCTTCTGACCTACCCTGGCTAGTCTGGGATGTTTCCAATGGACCTGCTCTGTTCTCCTTGCCCAGTGCCTGGGATGCACCACCCTGCTTGGTGAGGTCCCGGTCTCCCTCGTTGTTGCCATCACCTCTCCTTCTCTGCTGCATATGCTGGTTTTTTTTCCATTTTTTTTGTGGTGATGAGGACTGAGCAGCAGTCTAAAAACCCAGCAAATGCAGTTAAAAAGTGTAAAAATACTCCATGGTAAAATGTGTAGGTGTGGCACTGGGGGACGTGGTTTAGTGGTGGACTTGGCAGTGCTGGGTAAGTTACCTCGATGATCTTGGAGGTCTTTTCAGACCTGAATGGTTCTATGAAATGTGGTTGATGCTCCCACATGGATAGCATCACTTGTCAGTCTTTAAACTGCATCCTTCTGTGGACTATTTTCCAGAGCTGTGTTCCAGCATGGAGAGTCACATCAGCATGGCCAAGCATATAAACCCCGGGATATTCCCTTTTGGAAATATAATAAGAAAGCACGGGAAGGGAACATGAAGAAAAAAACTCATCTTACTATTCATAGTTCCTTTAAAAATTATTTTGCCTTTGGCAGGCAGTTTTTGTTGCCACATTTTGCTTCATGTTTATTTGTGGCTGGTGGCCAGGACACGGATTCCCATAGATGTTATCTCAGGGGACGGGTTGCAAAAATGGGTGCAAGTCCATGAGGATGGAAGAAAAGGGAGATTTGCTGAACTGTGCCCTTGATTTCCCTGCTGACTGTGTCTCTGCAGCTCATCTCCTGAGGCCCTGTGTTCAAGGGGGCAAATAATGACTCTGCAGATGTGCAAATACTGCAGAACTACATAGCCCAGGGCTACAGGAATAGTTGTGGAGAGGTGCTCTCTGACTCCCATGCTTCAGAAAACCTTTGAGACCCTTATATTTACCATAAACTGCCTGTCACAGGGACTGAGGTTAAGCCTATGACTGTGGAAAGCAATTTGGATCGGGGATGAGAGATAAGGAAACTGTTACCAACAAATCCTTCTTTGCTGAGGTACAGGCACAGGATACTTCTGCCACAGCTCTGCTGTTTGCGAACACCTTGCTCTCACTATCCTAGGGTTTGGGCTCCCACCATCCCAGGGTTTTTCATCTACCCACCATAAGATAATGAAAGAGTTTAATTAAGTCAGCAAGGAAGGCTTTTGTACTTGGGTGGGTGGCGTGATATTGTTATATACTGTAATGTTGACTTCTTTCAGATGTCTTTTGGATCTGAGCCTGGGATGTGCCCCTGCTCTGCTTATTTGCCAGCCTGCAAATGGGTAGTTAAACACTGGCAGCTCCAGCTCCAGCTCTGGTTAGACTGGGAGTAATTCTTTCTGTGAATTGAGATCTTGACAGCCTTGAGAGGGATTTGAGATTGTTCCCTGAGTTTTCAGTGTCTTTGTCCCCGGGGGGCTGTGTCAAGATCTCCCGTGGCAACACAAACTCTGTGAAATTCCATCCACAGACCGTGGGATGTTCCCAGACCTTGTGGATGCACTGCATGCTGTGGGAAGCAGGATGACCAATATGACACTAAGGTAGAAAGATGTGACTCTGCACAGGTAGAGTTTTGTGAAAGCTGGAGTGCAGGCATGAGCCATCAGTGCAGGCATCATAAGGATTGGGATATGCATGTGGAACACGTGCAGGACTGTATCCGTGCAGCCCTTCCAGGTGGTTTTTCTGCATTTTTGCCCTGCATTTGTATCTGGCCGTGTCTCCATATGCATCTGCAGACTCCCAGTTTGTGCATGCACCAAGGCACCATGGAAAGCCAGGCACGATTTTATTGACACAGTTTCAGCCTTGTTTCATGTCTGAAAGGAATCTTGCAGCTGGCACAGTTCAGTGAGGGTGGCTGGGGAGGTTGTGTGGGCCCTGCTGAGCTCACCTTACATCAGGGGGCAGCGGGGGAAACTGAGTGGGACATCACAGCCTGGGTTCCTTCATGTACTTCTTTCTCATGCTTTGCAGGTAGGTGGGAAGGGCTGGAAGACCAGGCAGCACTGTTTACACAGAGCTGGCTCCAAGGAGAAGGGTGCCTGGGTGGCAGGAGCTGCCTGTCAGTGCCGTGAAGAAACTGCGGATCTGGAGCTCAGTGGTTTCCTGGGTGTAATTTAGCAGCATGGCTAGTTTCCTCATGTGGATGGATTCATAAAAAGGCGAGGAAAAGCTTAAAATAATAACTCAAACCATACCAAACTCCCCCAAATCCCAGCACTGATGCACTGAATGCCTCTGTGCCTTCAGCTCCCGGGCCACTGCTGAGCAGATGTTTGTAAACCGGGTCTGTGTGTATGGGACCGTATGGGGAGAGCACTTTGCTGCTCACCTCTCTGCTATGTGCTGAAAGAAACGTCGCCAAACACCCTCCCCGACACCCCAACATCGTTCCTCGAGTGTGTTAAATGCTCCCAGGGCTTCTCCTTCCTGGGATGGGACTGCCGGTACAGTTGCTGGGAAACAAACGCCACCTGGGGACACTTGCTGGGAAGCAGCAACGAAGAGCAGCTGCTGAGATAAGCTGGCTTTAGGGCTTTAAAGGCATTTTAAGCAGTGTGTGGGTTTCTGGTTGGGCAGAGGGACCCCTTCTTCGCCTTGCCTGCCGGGTGGTGACACCAGGCAGAGAGGGCTGTGTGACATTTCACATCAGCACATCGTGATATGCAAACGTGAACGGCTCGTGGTCAAAAGTTCAGTGGGGCGGGATAGAAATGTTTAAACATTTTCTAGAGTGTGGGGCTGGCGGCTTGGAGGAAGAGGAGGAAGCTGCTCAGCCCCTGCTGAGCCCCCTCCGCAGTCCTCTACCTTCCCAACAGGGGCGAGGAACTGGAGCCCCACGGTGCCCAGGGGATGCTGTGCTGCTTTTTTATCCAGGAAAGTAACACTTTATTATTTTTTTTATTATGTGGCAAAGGGCATAGAAATTATTACAAGGAAACGAAATGCATCTAAATGAAATAGGGTGTTCATTTCCTGCTGGGTGGGGTGATAAACCATTCAAAAAATGATCTCTGGCTTTCATGAGAGTAAATTCATGTGAGTTGATACTTTACTTTTATATGTTAAGACTTCTCTGTCCCTTTTCTTATTTGCTTAGGTAATTTATTTCCAGTTCAGCTGACAAGACATTGATTCCTGAAAGGGCTGGTCACTTGAACCAGCCTTTGCAGGCAGCAAAATGGGTACTGGAGTTTGAGCTTTTCTACATACTAGATGGATACAGATAGATCAGGCCCTACCTGAGGCCCTACCCTCTTAATGTCCTAAAAAGCTTAGGAAAAGCTTTCTGTCAGATAGGGTCTCCTAATTGCCTGTGGAATCAGGAGGGATTAAGGTTGGCTTTCCATCTCATTCCAGGTATTGGATCAGGGACATTCAGGACTGCAGGTGGCTGCCATACAAAACTGAAGGGGAAAGCCCATCTCTGCCTGCCTGCTGTGTTTTCCACCTGAAGCTGTTGCTGGGGGATGGCTTATTAGGTAACGTGTACCAAGTCTGAGATAACATTTATAGCAAGAACAACCTGGGTTCTTCCCTGTGCCCTCACCCTGATGCCCCAGGGGACACCTGCCTGGGCTGTGAGAGGTGCTGAGGCCAGGCAAGCAAACACAATCAGTCCTTAAGTGCTGTGCTTTCTGCCAGGCCTTGGCTCTCCTGACTGGCACTGGCATTGCTGTCCTTAATTGCCCCTCACACAGACCTGCAAGACATGAGGTGTAAATGGTTAAGTTTTGCAGGCTAATAAAGCAGGATTTTCTGTTTATTAATTAAGTGAAAAAGCTGTTAACTAGTGTGTTTCATCAGCCAAATCCAGAGCACCTCCTTGCAATCAAGGTGCTGAGCATTGCACCTCTCTTATCCTTCAGCAAGATTCCTGGTACGGGGCCCTTCTGACCATCATGGAACCTGCAGCTCACAAACAACAGCAGGTCACCACCCCTTCTAATGTGAAGACAGCAGAGGACCTTGCCTTGGAGTTAAATGCTGCTGTGAAGAACAGAAAGAGAGAAGTTGTGCTGGAGCTACTGGAGAAAGGGGTGGACATGAACTCCAAAGTAGGAGGTGGCTGGACACCACTGCAGGCCGCTGTGCAGACTGGTAAGGAGGACCTGGTCCAACTTCTGCTGGAAAAGGGTGCTTCTCTGCATACCAGGAAGGACAATGGTGGCACTGCATTTCCTGAGGCAGGGATCGTGGGAGATGTGAAAATCCTGAAGCTCCTCCTGGACCGTGGGGCAGATATTAATGACCCTGACAGCAACAGCTTCACAGCTTTCATGGAGGCTGCATGGTATGGGAGGGAGAGAGCACATGCAGGGACAGAGTATTGAGGACTTAATCTAAGAAATGAAAGATGCTTCAGAAGTGTTTGGTGTAACAACCACAACCTTCAGAGAGGAACCAAACTGAGTGCCAGCCCAGGTTCCCCTTGATGACCAACCTCTGTCCCTCTGGGTTTCTCTGCCTCTGAGATGTGGAGATCCAGGCCCTGACCCTTTTGGAGAGTGGGGAGATGTGGGACAGCCCCTGGGGTACCCGGCACATTTGGGAGGCAGGAGCGAGCACTGTCAGACAACATGGGACCCTCTGTCCAGGAGGGACAAAAAAAAAGGAATTTGAGCTCCTTGCAAGAGTCAATCTTCCCTGCAGCTTGCACTGAGGAACTGCTCATCTACCCCTAGAAAGACATGGGGAAAGAAAGACTCTTTTCAGTCTTTTGTAAACACAGCAGCCAGAAAAATGGTATGTCTGGCAGCAGGGTTGCCCTTGGCCATTATTCCTCTGATCTGGTGGAGGCACTCTCTGTCCAGCCTGCTGGGACCTGAAGGACTTCCATTTGGAGAATGCAGGAGATGCTTCCACAAGGAACAGATGTAATGAGCACAATCCCACAAAACTCTGCTACTGTGAGTAGTCCTGACCCACCTGAAAGGGGTCATTGACATCAAAGGGGCTACAGGGACCTTCTCCTCCTGGAAAGACAGGGCTGGGCTCAAGCACTCCCCTCTCTCTGAAACAGTTGCTGTGTCACTGTCCTCCTGCCAGACTCAGCTCCCTTGCACAGAACCAGTGTCCATGCAGCCAACTTGGAGCTTTTATATTGGCAGCTGGGGGGCACAAACCCCTTTCTGAGATTCCCACAGCACATCACGTGTGCCTGGTTGCCCAAGGGCTTGCTTGTTTCTCTCCTAATGCTCTGACTTGCACGATGATTATATGTTGCTTATGGAAATATTTTTCAGCTGTTGAAAAGATTTTTGTTGTGGCTTTTTTTTTCCTGTTTGTTTGTTTGTTTCCAAACTGAGATTGTTATTCTTTTAAATAGCCTGTGGGGAAACACTCACAATAAATTTGCCTGGAAAACTGACTCTACACTCATTTAGGAATGGGGTTCTCCCATCCCTCCTGCAATGAAAGAGATACCCTGCAGCAATAAGAAACTCCCACCTGCATCAGGGGTCCTGGCTCAGAGCAAAGGTCCTTCTGATGGTCCTGAGAACCTTTTAAATACATAATGGAAGTCTGACTTATGCAACTGTCCATGAGGTGTTAGTAGAGAAAATGCATCCAAGAGAATGCTGACTCGTTTTGTGTCAATATTGTTATTTTTTTTTCCTTTCCTCCCTGCTCTTTTTCTCTTGCTCACTGTGTCTCTCTCATGCCGAGAAGGCAGGAGGACACCCAGAGGTGTGTGCCCAGGCCTCAGCAGTGTGGGGAGCAGGGGTGCTCTGGGGAGCATGGTGGCCTTGTGCCACAGCAGCATTTCTGCTCTTGCAGGAGGAGAGGTGAAGCCATGGCCTGGGCTCCTTCAGTCTCTTGTAAAATGCCACATTTCCAGCTTTCTTTCACCTTTGCATCTTCTTCCATCATTCTGCTGTTTCACTAAAGGGCAGTGACTCGGCAGCCTTAAAAGGTATGCCTGAATAAGAGCAATGATTGAATCTGAGGAGCCTGGGACTTATCTCTCTGGGGCAATCTGGCTGCTGGGAAAGATTTCCAGAGAAGGCTCGTGTCCTGCTTTCCAAGAAGCCAGAGGTACCAACAGGCTAGTGTCAGAGAAAAAAACGTGATCCATGCACAGCATCTGCAAAGTCGATTGCTCACAGAGGCCATGGGAGCAGGAGGGGATACAGGGAGCAGGGAGTAAGGCTGGGGAAAACACCAGGTTGCCTCTCCCAGGAGGATGGGTAAGTGCCTGGTGAAATCAGCTCAGGCAGGATGGAAAACCTGTGGCAAGGGCAGCTGGGCAGTATTGCAGCTGGGTGGTGTGGCAGTGTCTGATGGCACAGGCTGGGGGTGGAGGTGTCTTGAGGCATTGGGGCAGAACCAACTGCCAAAACTGTGGGTTGCGCCAATGGCTCCCAGCATCAGTGCCCACCTGGGAGGTGCTGCCTGCCTTTGCCTCATACAGGAAGGCTTACAGGGCATGGATGGTGCCAAAGAACATTCTGATTTGTCCCCATGCACCTCATTCCCCTGTTGTCATGCCTGTGCATTGTGTATTTGCTGTGCCTCTGCCTTTTTCCTCTGCTCCTGCTGGGTGACCCCTGGGGACAGTGGGCTCAGCCCGGTGTGATGGGATCAGGTGCTCCCCATCCTGGCACTTGTGTGCTGAGGACGTGTTTGTGTGCACAGGGATGCTCCCAGGTCACTGTGGTCCATCTGCTGCGCTGAAAAACAAAACCACAAACAGTCCACAGAAGCAGTGGAGTGAAGATTGCTCTTAGCTGTGGTTTTGCTGTGTTGAGCTTCAGGCACATCTGTGAAGCCTTTGAGGGACTGGGCTCAGCTGGGCTCAGGAGTGTTAGTGCAAAGCTCACAAAAATGCAGGAAGCTTTTGGGGCTAAAAGCTTCTAGGGCAAAGTCAACTTACAGCACAGGGAAAATTTGGAGGAGCGGGTCACATTTCACGTAGGAGTGGCATCAGCTTCCCAAGCCCTTCATTGAAATAAATGTTCCTGGACTTGGTATTTGTTTGGGCACTTTTGATCTTCCAGAAGCGTTGATAATCATAATTGACAAATATGAAACATGTTGTCATCTGCCTTAAATGTACCTGTGTTATTCCCAGGATGCAGTCTCATAGGATCAGAGGGATAAAAAGTGGTTAAAAATAGCTCAAAATGACAAAGCTGAGAGCTTCATCAAACTCTCATAAAGGTTGTGGTCTTTTCTTCATGAGGTTCAAAGAACATTTGGGATGTCTGCAGCTTCCTGCTGACTTGGCAAAGCCACTCTGATTCAGTTCCACTTGGGGAAAATGAAGGCCTTTGGTATGATTTGGTTAATGCTTGGCAAACATAATGGCTTTAAAAAAAAGAAATAATAATAATAAAAAAGCATGCTGAAGCCCCAGCCAGGCATGAGCTGAATTTGATTGGAAAATCAGAGAGGTTCTGGCAAGACAGGCACCATCTCATCACCTGGGGACAGCTGGGTAGTGAACCAGGTGGGCTCTCTCAGCCTTGCCACCACAGAAGTATTTGATTTGTGTGGAAGGTGGGGAGAGGTGAGGGGCTGAGATACATTTTACAGATACACCTGAGGAAGGAGATTTGTGTGGGTGAGGGTGTCTCCTTGACTAGAAGCACATATTGTGGCATATCCCTGTCATGGTTGCAGAGCTGCAGGTTGCTGTGCTATGTTACCAGGTAAGCTGGAGGATTTTTGTGAGTTGCTTTATTTTTAGGTCTTACTGCAGATTAAGTGCAAACTATTCAGTGTGGCCAGGCTGCTCAGCTTCCTTGGATCACAGCCCTGTCCCACTCCCTGTGGGTGGTGTTTTGGGAGGGCTGCTGTTCTAGGGAGGTCTGTCCTTGGTGCCTGCAAGGAAGGGAGAGATGTTGCATCAGTGGGTGCTGCTGCTGCAGGCAGGGTGGGGGTGATCAGGGATGAGCACACTGCTTCGTGCTCCTGGGGAGGAGTTTAAGGTGTGGAGAGGTGCAGCAGCTGAGAGTGTTCTGTGAATATTACTGGAGATGGTGGGGCTGACCAGCATCCTGCACAAACCTTTGGGGTTTAAGAGGAGTTGTGGTTTGTGCTACTGTGGTTTGGGGGAGGTAGAACAACTCTGTGACCACCTACCTGCTCACTTGCTGAGGGAGGGCCTCTTCTCAAGGTTTTTATCTGCATCTGAGAAGAACAACATGCACAAACTTCCTATCATGGACTAATGCAGGGGGCCCTAAATCCCAGCTCCCATCCCAGCAGCCAGAGCTCCCCTCAGGAGCAGGAGTGCTCCTTTCAGCACTGGCTCACCTTCTTGCTCCTCCAAAGGTTCAGTTTTCTTCTGGGGCTGTGGCATCAAGATCTGGAGGCCTTCTGAGAGCGAGAAGACAAGGACAGGGCTATTCCCTGGTGGGAAAAGAGATGGAGTGGTTACTGTGCTGCAAGTGCTCCAATGGCAAAGGAGGGAGGATGGCAGTGTTGTCCTCCTCGAATGCCATGGGCCTTGTCCAGAGGGCAAGGAAGGGTGGTTGAGTGAGGACTTGAGTTACCCAAAACTGCAGAACAGTTTGGGGGTTGCAGGATGGGGCTGTTATGCCCCACCCTGGACCTGTGGCAAGGCTGAGGGGTCCTGTGCAGCAGACGCGGGAGGAAATGAAATATGGAAACACGGGGGAGGTGTTCTCCTGGCTTTGTGCCTGCCTGGGCAGCATCTCCGTGCTGATGGGAGTGCCCAGTCCCTCAGGACCGTCCCTGCACCGAGCACAGGCACAGACAGTGCCACAGTGACGCCTGGTGATGGGAGATGGATCCCAGCCCTGCACACGCCGCGTCTGCGCCACCCTTCAGAACGAGGGAAAAGCAAGGCGGGGGCGAGAGCAGGTTTTCTCTGGAATTACAGGTATTTTCCCCAGTATTTTTGGTGTTTTTTAAAGGCAACACAGTAATTTCCCCTCCCCCCCCCAGCTGAAAAGCAATCTTTTTATCTAAAAGTCAGGAAAGGAAGACCCTTAGGTAAAGGTCATTGGTGAGAGCATGATAAAGCACAGAAAAGTGACTCAAGCAAAAGGTGGCCTGGACATTAGCACAGTCAGAAACAGCAGTGATTTTGGGTCACACATCTATTCCCAAGACACACCACCTAAGCTGAGGGACTTTTTTTCTGCCTGGCTTTTGTTATTCATCCCTATGAGATGTTACAAGGAGCTGTGGCTTGGGGACAGTTGTCCCAGGAACAGTCCCTGCAGGATTAATGTCCCTGTGAAAGAGATGACAATCTTTTCCACATGTCAAGAGCAACCCAGAACTCTCACTCTCTGTGGCTCTGGGTAGTTAAACATGGGCTATGCTGCTTGAGCAGCAGTGGGACACTCCTAACCCTTTCAACAGCTTGTACTGATTTAATCAAACAATAGTCTGTGTTGGAAGGGACCTTTAAAGGCCAACCCCCTGCCAAAAGCAGGAATATCTTCCACTGGATCAGCTTGCTCAAAGTCCCATCCAACCTGGTCCTGAATGTTTCCAGTGACAAGGGCAGCCACAGCTTCTCTGGGCAACCTGTGCCAGTGTTTTACCACCCTCTAGTGTAAAAAACTACTTCCTTACATCTAATCTAAATTAACCCTCTTTTAGTTTAAATGTCTCTCTCCCTCCCCTCCAGCTCCCTGAAGTCCCTGGGAAACACGTGTCCTTGTCCTGGATAACACAGCAGGCAGCTTCTGTACAACACAAAGCTTCTGGCTTGTCTCTAGCTTGGGAAAAAAAAACCTTGGTAAGGTTTTTTTCGGTTTTTTTTTGTTTTGGTTTGGTTTGGGGTTTTTTTGGTTTGGGTTTTTTTTTATTATTTGGTGGCAGTAGGCTTTTCCATTAAGACAACCATTTCTGAGAAGGTCCTTCTGTGTCCTTCTGTGAGAAGTCCTGCTGTGAGGCTCTGTAACAAGGTGGAGATCCAAGATGGATGTTACCCATGGGAATACCTATGATGTGAGGTGGTTTGAGCTAACAGACATTGGCCTGGCAGTCCCAGAGCACAGGGGTCTGTTACCCCTGTGGCTGTGGAGCAGTAGCTCAAGCCTGTAGGTATCAAAATCCTCTAACTCTGCTGCTTTTTAACCAGAACTTGTCAGTGATAAATGACAGGGAGCAGAACACCAGCTTGCTGACGCCCACTCAACCATCAAAGCAAGATTAGTATGTGCCTATTTTGGTTTCCCCTTTAATCAAAAATCAATTAGACAATTTCCAAATGAATATTCAGCCAAAGAGCAGGTTGTCAGGCAGACTGACAGCGCACAACACCACTTTCTTTGTGTTTTTCACTTTACAGTTATTCAGTGTATTGAAACTAAACAAGTGGATGAGAAAGAAAAAAACATCTTTCTCTTTTCCCTAGAGATGTCATCTCAAATCCTGATGAAACTTATTCTCCATTCCAGATATTCAAAGCACCCTCCATGGAATGCAACTGAGCCCAGTGTTTGGCTGCGTGGTGGTTCTCCTTTTCCTGCTCCCATCTGACTTGCACCCAAAAGATTAGTTGTTTTATTTCTGGCTTTGGGTGTTTGCCTGAGTATTTTTAACTTGGTTATTGAAGTAAATAGGAATTACGCAACAGCTCTTTTCTTGTGAAGTCTCTGCACTCACTTCCCTATTCACCAAAGAAATTTCTAAAATTCCACTGGGCAATTCTGACTGATTTTGACAGGATAAAAATATTCCACTCTGTTTTCCAGCAAGCCTGCACCACATACATCCTCCAAGCTGGGTGAGGGAAGGGGTCTGGCTTCCTAAGAGGAACTCCACGGACCCCAGGTGTGGGTGTTTGTGCATTGGGAGAACAAACCTGGAGAAAAATCTTCAGCAATGGGAATGGGCTGACGGGGAGTGCGGATCTTGGATAATTTGGAGGAGGTTTTCGTAGGAAGAGAAGAGCCTGGCCCCCTGTCCTTCTTAGAGACCGGTCCTCTGTGCTTCTTAGAGGCCAATCCCCTGTCCTTCTTAGAGACCAGTCCCCTGTCCTTCCTAGAGACCGGTTCCCTGTTCTTCTTGGAGGCCTGAAAGCTCCTGTCTTCCTCATAGACCAGAAAGCTCCTCATCACCTTCCAGGTGCAGAACCTGCATGAGAAATACCAGAGACAACAAACCTCCAAGCAGACATCTGAGCTCCTGAGGAGTGTCTCACCCGCATTTTCAGCATGTCAGAGGGACAGGTGGCTGGAGGAAAAAGGCTGGAACCCACTGAGCCTCCTCCACCTTGGAAGAGAGGGAATAGAGAGGTACCTTTTCCAGAAATACATCAGGATGGGGACAATGGTGGCCTTGGCCTTGTGGTAGATGGCACGGGACAGTGGCCCCTTGGAAGATAAACGTGAGATTAACTCTCTCTCTTTTTCAGAGATGTTCACCTGGGCACAGAAGAGACCAAATCAGTTTGCAGCACACCTGGTGGGCCCTGGAGGCAGGTTTCTCTCCCTGACCTGCCCTTGCATTTCAGCAGTCTCTACGAACAGAGACCCTAGTTACATCCTGGCTGACTGCCCCAGCCACAGGGATGGGATCCTGCCTGGATTTCTGCGGAAAGCACTGTGCTGTGCTGTCCAAGAGGGACACAGGCAGAGCTGTGGCTACTGCCAGGGGAAAGGGTGGGTGCAACGGGGAGGGCATGATGGTGACAACCTCTGGAGAGTGAAAGGACTGGGTTGGTGGTGTGCAGCACGCCAGGTTGGATGGAGCTCCTGGCATTTCTCCAGCAGGTAAGGGATCTGTCCATCTCCCTGTCCACATTCTTGTTCTCAGTCTGTCTGGGTGAAGTGTTGGCGTGGGTCTAGTGCTGGATCATTTCCCACCCCTTGCAGCCCATGTGGAAGTCCCAACTTCCAGAGCATGCCCTGAGGCCTCACAGCATGCCTTGCTGGAGCAGATCCAGACCTCTGCCTGGTTCCTCTTTCCCCACCAGCCCTTCCCAGCTGTGATGCAATGGTCTTGAGCAATGAGCAGGCAGCAGCCTTCAGCCTTCCTGGGCAGGTCCCAGGCTCTTACCCGCAGCTTCGGGGGCACTTGAGAGTCTAGGAAGAGATTGTTGATGATGGCAAATTTCTTTTTAAGAAACGCAACTTTCCTTTCTGAGTGTATGTTGCAGGCTGCCAGAGCTTCCACTGCATCAGCCATCCCAGAAAACCTGCAAAGGTATGTGGGGTCTTGTTCTGAGACAAGTGCTGTTAACTGCTGGGTAAGACAGTTGTGTTCTTGCTTAATTTAGTGTTTGCCAGGCCAGGAAAAGCAATCCACAAGGTGTTAAACAGAGAAACAGGAGGTATGAAAAGCTACTTCCCTCTTCTACCACCCTCATCATCACAGCATTCCCCTGGGGGAGGTGATGTTCCTTTTTTCGGGAAAAGAGGAAGTCGAAAGCCTGTGGGGGTGTGTTGGCTGCAGGGCTATGGTATGTTGGCCATGGATTGCTCTTACAGGTTTGTTGGGAAACTGGACAAAGTCAAGGGAGAAATGCCACCACAACTGGCATGTCAAGAAACGTGTAGGCAAAGTGTTAGATTGCTTGGGACTATCAAGCCACAAATACTTCTAGGATACCCAAACAGGAGCCCTTGAGCCAGGGGATGATTTCAGGTTGAAACAGGGGCTCTGGAGGCCTCCAACAGAGATGGGTACCACCTGCAGGAGGGGTTTGGACCAGAGCCAAGGGAGACTGATGCCAGGGCCAGGTTGGATGGAGCTCTGAGCAACCTGGTCTAATGGAAGGTGTCCCTGCCCACGGCAGGCGAGTTGGAATGAGATGATCTTTAAGCTCCCTTCCAACCCAAACCATTCCACGATTCTGTGGTGGCACCTGACCACCTGGTGGAAAGGGAACTTACTTGTCCATCTCCAGGTAAAAGTGGAGGTCATTCACGAGGAAGTTGACGACAATGACCTCTTTGTCAAATATGCGGCGTTTCACCAGCACCACGTTTTCCAGGCGGGACTTGCCCTTGCCCTTGCGGGAGGTACTCGCGGGGCTCTTGCTCTGCTTCGAGCTCACAGGCAAGTCTGGGAGAGGAGGAGAAGAGCTGTTGTGTCCTGCTTCTGGGTATGAGGAAAGTGGCCACCTGGTGCTGAGCTATACCCTGCTCCTTCACCTCGCCTGGGCTGCCTTTACTTTTGTGCAGTTAACTTGCTGAGGGTCTTTTTCCCTATATGGACTGCAGCCAGGCTTTCCAGGGAATCCAGACCATCCAGTGTGCAGCCTTCCCTCTGTCTTGATAACCATCCACCCTCCTCTTTGCACCCACAGAGTGTTTATGTTCATTGTTTCCCCCAGGAATGGCCACAGGACACTAGATCTAAAGCCTGATGGGCTGTGTGGCTGTTACCCTGGTTCTGATAAAGGCCACAAGCAGATAACAAGGGAGAAGGAAAGGTAAAAATCTGTATTACTTCCCCCAAGGACAAAGTTCTCTTGATCTAGATGGGGTTTTTGTGTGTTGAGAAATTGCTGTGGTTTTCTTTTCTAACTGCTTTTCCAGCCTCTTCTCAAACCTGTGTGTAAACTTGCAGGATCTACACCCTTTGGCAAAACACTGTAGGTCAGTTCCCTGTTGCCCAGAAAACAATTCCTTCCTGTCTCACCTTAGCTCCATTTACTGTTTCCTGGTTTTTTTTTTGTGGAAGGGATGCAAACCTGCATATACAATATTGTTTGAGACAGATGGAACAGCATAATGGGGCACCTACACCAAAAAGCCAGATAGTGTGTGTGTGTGCATGTTTTCTGTGCAAAACTCTGCACATCTAAGTGTTCACAGCAACGTCTGACATCCTGAGATACGCGATTTTCTGGCTCTTTATATAACTGCAACAGAGAAAACTAAGTCATGGGGGTGAGGGATAAGCCACAGGTTTCCTCCATCTACTTCTCTACCTAAATCCAGGACTGTCTGGGGAGGGAGGAGAAGGGGTGGCAGGAGTCTAGACGTACTTTCCCTCTGGTTTCTTTGCTCCCGAGAGAGAAATTTCTCAAACTCCGCGCGGCGTTCATCATTTTCCATCTCCCTCCGGAACTTGCAGAAGCTCCTGACGAGTTCACGAATGGCATCCCAGGCCCACTGCTGCGGAGACATGGCACAGCTGGCATGAGCCAGGGAGCTGCAGCATTAAGGTTGCTCCTGGACAGAGCCCTCCTGTTTGGACTTGAGCTGGAGCAGCAGAGCCCAGCCTTGGCAGTGGGATTTGTGATCCGTCCATCATCTTTGCTTCCCAGCATTTCTCGGTTTCACTGTGGCCACAGGTGATTATGTGAATTGCTTGGCCACTCATGACAAAATCTGGTGAAGTCTGCATGAAGCAGGACTCCAGAGCCTGCAGGAGGTAGTCTTTACCTGTCACCTTTTTCCAACTCTCCAAGTCTGACCCCCTCAGCCCTTTTATGTGACACCACTTGACCCACAGCATCTCCTCTCTTTCTTGCCTGGAAAACATCCCCAGCTGGCCAGCAGACAGGGTCCTTCCTTACCATCCTCTCTGCCTCGAGGTTCTCTGCCTCGAGGTTCTCTATCTCGAGGTTCTCTGTCTCAAGGTTCTCTGCCTCGAGGTTCTGTGCCTCACGCCGGACAGCAGTGGCTGTCTTCACACGACGCCTGGACTTTGGCTTTTTGTTCCAGGCCAGCAGCTCCTGCAGCTGCTTCTCCTCCTGCTCCTCCTCCTCCTGCTCCTCCTGCTGCTTCTGCTTCACCCTACCAGATGGGAGAGCAGAGAGAGAGCATCAAGGGCAGCTGGACACATAGGGAAGGCACTGGTTTGGTGGAATGGTGGCTAAGGCAGGGAACAGCCAACAAGGATAGCCCTGGGGTTGGGGTCCCATTGGATTTCTGTTCCTGGAGGAGGTTGGACAATGGTGCATGGCACTAGATTGCCTCCCCTGAGCTCTGTTCTTGCATGTAGTAGCCTTGAGAGTGTCTGTCCTGCTTATGTGCAGTGTTTCCTCCTCCAGTCCAGAACCTTGCAAGCCAAGAGGTGACTTGGTAGTTGTGCTGGGGTGAGTCTGGATGGAATTTCAATGTACCAGCTGATAGCTCATTGGGAAATGCATTTTTAGCAGTTGCTGTCTGGCCCCTTGGGGCGGGATGACTTTGGAAAGGGTGCATTTGCAGAACCACTGGGCTTGAGGAACCAGCTGGACTCCTGTTTTTCCATTTGCTTTAAATCCCAGAGAGGAGCTGTGAGAACTCATGGCTGGAGTGTTCCCAGGAGGTGACACAAGTACAGAGATTTAAGTGTGGCTACAGGGTGATTTTAAGTGATTTTTCTAGGAATCTGAGCACTGCCCAGGTGGCATTCGAGGGACTGACTGAGGATGAAGTGCATGAGACATGCAGATGATGTGAGGAGTAAATCTGAACTGTGAGGGTGTTACTATTTCTCCTTTCCCTGGTAACTCTGCAGTTCAGACCCACAGACCACCCATCTGAGAGGGCTGAATGACAAAACAGGGAGCAATGGCACTACAGGAAAGCACTGGGGGAAATCTGCTTCCTGAGAGAGTGGCAGTAGCAAAAACCATCAAAGCCCTGTGCTGTAAAGTGCCTGACCTGTGTCTTTTAGCTCGCTTCTTTACTGCAGCAGTGGGGGACTTCATTGCTCCAGCACTCCCCTTAGGTCCAGCAGCTGTGGGGACAGAACAGGGATGGCCTCTTCCTCAGGGGACAGCCAGAGCCTGCTCCCAGCTGTCCTCAGGGTGAAGGACCTGGAGCTCCCATGCTGGTGTCTGAGTGGTGAGTCTGGCTCAGGAGATACTGGGCACTGTGGGGACTCTTCACCTCTCATGGTTTTACCTCCTTGGCATTTGCTTCAGAGAAGTCTCCCCACTCCCACCCTCTCTGGCTGGATTAACACCCAAAAACACACGCCTGTCAAGGGTCAATAGGCCTT
>VYXB01006785.1:1410062-1427919 GCA_013397135.1 Pachyramphus minor
CATTGGATTTCTGTTTCTGGAGGAGGTTGGACAATGGTGCATGGCACTAGATTGCCTCCCCTGAGCTCTGTTCTTGCATGTAGTAGCCTTGAGAGTGTCTGTCCTGCTTATGTGCAGTGTTTCCTCCTCCAGTCTCAGCACCTTACAAGCCAAGAGGTGACTTGGTAGTTGTGCTGGGGTGAGTCTGGATGGAATTTCAATGTACCAGCTGATAGCTCATCGGGAAATGCATTTTTAGCAGTTGCTGTCTGGCCCCTTGGGGCGGGATGACTTTGGAAAGGGTGCATTTGCAGAACCACTGGGCTTGAGGAACCAGCTGGACTCCTGTTTTTCCATTTGCTTTAAATCCCAGAGAGGAGCTGTGAGAACTCATGGCTGGAGTGTTCCCAGGAGGTGACACAAGTACAGAGATTTAAGTGTGGCTACAGGGTGATTTTAAGTGATTTTTCTAGGAATCTGAGCACTGCCCAGGTGGCATTCGAGGGACTGACTGAGGATGAAGTGCATGAGACATGCAGATGATGTGAGGAGTAAATCTGAACTGTGAGGGTGTTACTATTTCTCCTTTCCCTGGTAACTCTGCAGTTCAGACCCACAGACCACCCATCTGAGAGGGCTGAATGACAAAACAGGGAGCAATGGCACTACAGGAAAGCACTGGGGGAAATCTGCTTCCTGAGAGAGTGGCAGTAGCAAAAACCATCAAAGCCCTGTGCTGTAAAGTGCCTGACCTGTGTCTTTTAGCTCGCTTCTTTACTGCAGCAGTGGGGGACTTCATTGCTCCAGCACTCCCCTTAGGTCCAGCAGCTGTGGGGACAGAACAGGGATGGCCTCTTCCTCAGGGGACAGCCAGAGCCTGCTCATCTGTCCTCAGGGTGAAGGACCTGGAGCTCCCATGCTGGTGTCTGAGTGGTGAGTCTGGCTCAGGAGATACTGGGCACTGTGGGGACTCTTCACCTCTCATGGTTTTACCTCCTTGGCATTTGCTTCAGAGAAGTCTCCCCACTCCCACCCTCTCTGGCTGGATTAACACCCAAAAACACACGCCTGTCAAGGGTCAATAGGCCTTTTTCCCCTTCTAGACACGTTCCACCAGGTGACAGGATGCAAGAAGGGAAGACTCCTGTGCTCCCTCACAGCATTTTGGAGCACCTGCCAGGATGTGATGGTTGGGAGCCCACCCTGCTTCTTGTCTGCTCAGACTGGACTCACCGAGTAATGCATTTAGGAGATCCACAAGCTCATCATCCTTTCTTGGGCTATCCACAGCCTGCTCATCTGACATCATCTTCTGGAAGTCTGCATCAGAGAGAGAAGAGGGGACAGATCCCATGTCAATCACTTTTGTCAAGACAAAACTGAGGTATGACACCAGTATCACCAGCATGGCCAGCCCCAGCATCCTCAGGAGAAGGTCAGGATGTGGAAGTGGGCTGGCAGTAGCTATTGCTGGTTTTGGATTTCAGTCACTTTGCTGCAGCCTCCATTTGATCTGGTGACCCAGTGCAGGGATGTGGCATTTGGTGCCTCCGGTACTGGTAGGAGGGAATTCAGCCCACAGGTTGCTGCCAAAGCTTGGCTTACAGCTGAAGGCTCCCAGATACCCTGTCCCAACCTACTCCATGATATCCATGGCCTGTCTAAGGGCATAAAATATGCTTCACAAGACTGAGCCAACATGAGCCACAGCAGAAATTCAGAGCCTCCTCTTACCAGGGCTGCACAGGAGAAGTTCCATCTCTGCCTGGGTGGAGCCCCCTTTCTGGAGGTCCCGAGAAGCAAGTAATTGCCAGTACTCAGAGGAGACACCTTCCAAGTTCCTTGTGCCATGCAAGGTCTGGCTCAGCCTCAAGGTCTGGTTCATCCTCTGGGACAGGAGGAAACGTTCACCCCTGCCAGCAGTGCGGCCTTGCATCTCAGGCATTGGGACACCACCGCCTGGAGACTGTGGCGAGAAGAGGGCAGGCTGATTGCTCAGAGCATGTTCCACACTCCCACACCGTGCCCACGTGGTTTGCTGTGCCTTAGAGCACAGAGCTACCCGACTTGGATCTCTGCTTCGGCTTTAAACAGTCTAGAAGAAACCTACATGAGCACAAAACTAAGCATGGACCTTAAACTACCTAAGCAGCTGCTTAAATCTGGTTCACATCTGCCCGCAGCTGGGAGGTACTGGGGGCATGCAGCGGGTCCTCCAGGGAGCCCAGACAAGGGCTTGCAACTTTTCTGAAGAGTCCAACCTCCACATAGGAGGGCTGAAAACAGCCCCGAAATGTCCCCAGCAGGCTGGTAACCTCGTCTGCCATTTTCTTGGCTGCTGACCCTGAGGATGGCTCTGGCTGGTGCCCTGGGAGTGCCTCCCTCATTCCCCTGGAGACCCTCCCGCAGGTTTTGTCTTTCCCCACAGGCAAACAGTTTGCACAACTAGCCAAGCAGCAGGCTCGGAGTAGCTGGTTTCTGGCTGAGATACACACTGCTGAGAGCAAGCACCAAAAATAACCCTGCTAAGCCCCCAGCAGTTCCCCTGACACCAGTGCAGCGAGACCCATGAGGAGGTTGGCTCGGGGGACAGTGTCCATGGAGAGCAGGGCCTCCACGCCTGCTGATGTGCTAATTGCACTCCCAGACCACATCTGTCCTCCAAGGGGTAATTTCCTTGACAAGAGATGCTTAAAAACCCAGGGAGCTAATTAACTTCCAACCAAGAGTACTTAATGACTTCTCCAAAATGCTCAGCTCTCACTGACTGAAACTCTGTGAGCCAGGTCTTTGAGGACACCAACCCTGAGAGCCTCTCCTTAACACTTCCAGGATCAGCTGCTGATTTTTAGAGTTCATTTTGGGGAAAACAGTTGGTTTGAAGAACACCATCTGCAGTGAGAAAAAGTGCCTGCACAGGTCATGCAGGTACCCAAGCAGGTGGGATTCTTGGAGGGGTTCTGTCTGCAAGAAGGTTTCTGGGTGTAAGGTTAGCATTTGAGGTAGGTATTAATGGGATTTCTACTGCTAGGAGGAATAATAGTCTGGGAAGAGCGCTTGTGTGACTCTGATTTCTTAAATCACCCCTTTACACAGTGGACAAAAAATGTGGAAAACTTGAGGGTGGTTGAATCATAGGCTAAAACCCTGCATGCCCTCTTCCCCCCTGTGCTGGCTCAGGCACTGGTGCTGGGACAGGGTCATGTGTGTCTGCACACGAGTCACACTAACAGCAGTAACTGCTGTGGGCAAGAGAAAAAGGAGGGGGAATTAATTGCCAGAAGTGCTGGTTTCATCCCTGCCTACCCTGAAAGACTGTGATGATGTCTCTCCCTGCTTTTAGGCTGGGTCACAGCCTGTCTCAGGGGAGCTCTTGCAGTCTCCCCCCACAGTGCTGCTGACTTACGGGATACTGTGGTGGAAGAGCTGAGGATCATTGCTCCAGGCAGCTGGAGCAGAGCAGGATCTGCTGCATCATCCTGAGGTGGTGTTGACTGAGGTCTTTGTGGGATGCTGGACCAGAGCAGCTAATGCTGGGCTTCTCCTTCCTCTCTCTCTCTCTCCCACCTTTTCCATTCCCACTGGTGCCTGCACACCCCACAATGATGCCTGTGTGCCCTGTGCATCCCCCTTACCATAAACTGGAGGAATGTCCTATCATCAGCAGCCAGAAATTCCTCATAGAAGCAGCAGAGCAGCTAAGGAGGAGAAAAGGTGAGTTGTCCTCAGTCAGTTTTCCAGCAGCACCCACCATCCCCCAGCCCCACAGTACCCTAAGGTCACAGTGGTGATGCTGTGGGTGGATTACACCCTGCTGAGATGACCAGGATAGGTCTGCCAGGAACTGTGCACCCAGGCTGGTCCACTGGGCTGCTCAGGGGCTGCCCAGAAGGGCTTGGGTTCTAAATGTGTTTTACCTGTGTTGTGCTGGAATCAGTGACTTGGATATGAAAGGATGGCCACTGCCCTGTCATTCCCTGGCCTTGGCCAGGGTCACCAGAGATACTCAGTGACTGCTTACCTCTGCTCTGCTGCCCAACAAACCAGTGAAGATGCTCTTCTCCACTGGCCTGGTGCATTTTGGTCGCTGGTTCCAGTGCAAGGTGACTCGTGACTGTAGGTTTTTCCCTTTTTAATCTTTTTTCCTCTTAATTTTTCAAATACCTCTTCTCACTGCAGGGGTGACAATGCCAGCTGTACCCCCCCAACCTGACCACTGCCAGCACCCCTCTGTACCTTGCAAATCTCCTTCTGGGCTCTGAATATCCAGGGGGAGAATTCTCCAAATATCAGATGGTTCCACAAACCCGTGAGAGTCCTGGTTTCCAAGGGAAGCTTCTCAATGTTGTCCTCCTCCAGGTAGATCTCGCATATCTTATCCCCGGTCAAATGACGGAGGAAGAAGTTGTTTTCTCTGCTGTTGTCCAGCACCACAGGTAGAAATTCCTCCAGGTCATGCCACAGGTCCAGGAGATGAGTCTCCAGGGGCCGGTCCTGGTGCTTCAAGAAGTCTCTGAAGGGTCGTCCTGCACAGGTGTCGGCACTAAGGGCCCAGGGAAGGAAACTCAAGGTCTTGGCCGACCCTTTCAGGGATGGCAGCTGGATGAGAGGTGCAGAGGAAGGCAGGTTAGAGAGGACTTTTTCCTTACAGAGGTCTTCCAGACGACTGACCTGCTCTGCACCAGGTCTTCTGGGAGGAGCTACTCCTCCTTTGCCATCAAAGGCAGCATTTGCAGGATGCTCTGACTCCTGAGGAGTTGATCCCAAAGCATTCTTATCCAGACGTGATTCCCTTGTGCTCCCAGCTGACCCTGGCTGCCTTTCTGGTTTCACCTGAAAAGTGGGCATCTTCTTTTCCTGGGTGCCTCTTCCCTGCTTGATCAGAGCCCACATCTTTGCTTTGGCCTTGTGGCTGCAGTAGGGCCCTGGCAAGCCCTGGCTCCTTTTGATATGCATCGTGAGGGGGGACTCCAAAAAGCCTGAGGGTTCCTGCCAGTCAGCCCCTAATAAACGCTCCTGATATTCCTGCAGCAAAGGCTGGCACGATTCCTCTTCCTCTATTCCCATCTTGCAGTGGGTGAAGAATTTTGGGAGCCAGTAACTCTGAATCACGAAAAGGGCCTGTTCCTGCATCTTCCTTAGGATGTTTCTTCTATTGCTAATGGACTGGATGTGCTTGGCTTTCGGCAGTGATCCTGAAATGGATGTGGGGAGATGGCTCTGTGTAGACTGTTCCCCAGCCAAACACAGCTGGTGGTGGTATCCCATCTCCCTGGGAAAGGCACTGCTCATCCCCAGCTCCAATGTTTCTTACCAGCTATGGTCGTGCAGAGGGTGACGACAGTGGAGCCTTCCCGCAGGTGAGAGGCTTTCAGCCTGTGGATCAAGGACAGGTAGAGGGCCCTCTGACTCGGATCTGACTCATCCAGACCCAGGAGCCTTTCAGTGGTGAGCCAGAAGTCAGTCAATTCTTCCCCTACAGATCAGTCAAGGGTTGAGAATTGGAGCGAGTCCCTGAAAGCCCAAAGATGGGTGGAGCAGTTTATGATTTTTAAAAAAAGAGAAGGAAGAACTCCTGGATGAACTGAGGGAACAGGGTAGAGAGGAGCCAGGGTTATGCACCTCCCTCCCATCTCTGCTGCTGGCTCACCTTCCAAAGCTCTCACACCTGTTGCACTGGTGCTTACCCGTGCCCCCAGCTCTGTGCCAGTGTCCCACTGGGCAGGTGACCCGTGGCTGTCTGAGAAGGGGCTGTGGAGCATCCCATGCCCACCTGCTGTTCCTTGGACAAAGGCTCGGAAATGCCGCATGCCCTGGCTCCCGCTGATGCACTTCTCCAGGAGCCACTGGTCAGCGCTTTGCCAGTTCAGGAGTTCTGCTGTTGGAGGGATTGCAGAGCAACATGGCATCAAGGTCTGCATCCAGGAAAGATACCAAGAAAGCCCTCCAGCCCCCACCAGCACCCCCAGGCTCCCCGACAGGGGCTGCAGGAGGAGCCAGAAGACCAGCAAATCACCCTGAACTGGGAGTTTCAAACAGGCTGTGGGATGCACACATGGTATTTGGAAGGACAACCCGCTCCTGTCTGGGACAGTCTGCCCAGCTATGGTGCCTCTTCCCCTTGCAAACATCCATCTTTTTTGCTTGAGTTTCAGACTTGCCCTCAACTTCCTCCAGCTTTGAATTTCAACCTGACTGGAGCAACAGCAGGAATATATTCAAGAAAAGCATTGATAAATTGCTTATTTTTTTGAAAAGAGAATCTGCTTTCCTGCTGCCATAGCTTTCTTTCCAGTGGCAGTTGGCATGCAGCTGACAAAAGACTTGGCTGGACCGAGACAGCTCATTTTAGGGGTAAAGTGAGCACAATTTGGACTTGCTGCTAAGAGGGACCACGGCCTGTTTCCCCAGAGCACCCTGCACAGCAGCAAACCTGACACATCAGCACCTCAGTTTCCCTTGCCCCAGGATGCTCTCCATCCCTGCTCCACCCACGGACTCCGTGGAAAACACTGCTAAGCAGCTACTTCAGCTCAACTCCACAGCGAGCCTGTATTAACCAGGTGGTGGAGTAAAGCCCTGCGCATCCCATGGAAACCCCGGGATCTGCTGCACCCCGAAAAATGGGATGTGCAACGTCTTTTTAACCCAGAGCAGAGGCACGACCCACTGGGCAGGGGCACCAGGCAGTGACAGCCCTGGAGGGAGGAAGCCCAGCGGCGGCGGCGAAGCCGATCCGATTTCCTCCGTGCCGCGATGACTCACCTGCTTCCCCCGACCGAATGAAACCCAGGAGCTTCTGGCAGAGCACGAGGTGGAGGCACAGGCTGGATTTGCAGAAGTAAGGCAGCCGGTGCTTTTCCAACCAAGCCAGTAAAGCCGTGGGGCTGGGATCCTGCGTTGCAAGCCCCGTGCCCGGGGAGAGGATTAGCTGTGAGCAAGGAGCCGTCTCCTGCCTGGGGATTAAGGTGAGTAACGGGGTCCCTGCTACAGGGGGAGGAGGTGGGGAAGGCACCCTGTTGCTATACGGCGATGAAAGCCATCCTGGTGCTGAAGAAGAAGGGGGATACTCGAGTTACAGCCCCTGCTTGTGTCCCCACGAGCTTTGCCTGCAGACCTGGGAGCCCCGGCGCTGCGGGGCTGCCTCCAAGGCTGGCTCTCCTCGCAGCCTGCCTGCCTTCCCAGAGCCCAGGCAGGGAGGCATGGCAGCTTCCCGGCAGCTGTGAGAGGAGCAGGTTCCCTTTTGCTTGCGGGATCTGAGCGCTGCAAACGGCGCTCGTGGCTGTGGGGAAGAGGGACGCCCGTGGGGAGGGCTAAGCCAGTTTGATGATCAACAGGGCTTCACTCCTGTTGAATTCAGGAGGACAAGGGGCTGGGATTTATGTCCTCCTCCTTTGCCACACACATGCTCTCCTTAACTCCAGCTTTCACTGTTTACCGAGAGCTGGATAAACCCCAGAAGCTGCAGCAGGACTTTAAAGGGCTTGTGCTCCTCCCAGGGCTTAAAAGCAAAATGACGCCCGGGTTTGAAATAATCCCCCAGCTGCACGAACAGGAGAGCCAGAGAGGGGCCTTGGCAATGAGCAACCCAGTCGTTCCCCTCCCCTGCCCTGTGCCCTTTCCCTCTCCTTCTCACTCTCCTCACAAGGGGCATGTTCTCACCAGGTGGCTTGACAGCTCTGGCCAGAGGTTCCACTGGCCCGTGCCACTGATATAAATGGGTGTCTGGCCAAAAACCTGCATCAAAACGAAAGTGGAGAGCTGAAAGAGATGGGGGATGGCAGGGGAGACCAGAACCTAGCTGTGCTAGTTAGTTCCCACTACAGAGAAGGGCATACAATTCCCTTTCAGACCTCTATCAAAGTCGAGATCCTAAGGTTTTCCTCATTTTTCAGCCTGAGTATGGTGCATTCCCAATTCTCCTGGGGTCTCTAACACCACAGAGGCTGACAGTTCACCTGAAGAGAGCTCAGAAAGGTCCCGGGCTTCATGGTGCAGAGTGGACTTACAGGAAGATTCAGAAACGTGTTGAAAAAGTCAACAAAAACATCATCTCTCAGCAGAAGCCCCATGTCCGTGGAGGCTATGGCCGCTAGAGGGGGAGAAAAGAAAGTTACCTGGGCTTTGTGTTGCCAGGTGTGATATCAAGGTGAGCCAAAGGATGAGTTTTGAGAGGGACAGCTTTAGGGGTATGTGGCACAACTTGTACTGTGCACATGTGGGAGGATTTGGACAGTCCACGAAATCCAGGTCCCAGTGCACCCATGTGCCCTGGGAGGGGTGGCACAGGTTGTTTGGAAAGCACCAGGTTCAGTGGCATGCAGGAGCTGGGATGTTTGACTGGCAGCTTCCTAAATAGCCAAGGTACACGGTCCATAGGGGCTGGGCACAAATGTGCTGGCATCCATAGGGCAGGAGAAGGGAGATGCTGTGACTGCAGGGGACAAGCTGTGCTCCTCTGCCTGATCCAGGTATAACTCTGCTGTCATGGAGAGAAACTGTGTGCTGTGCTCTGGTGGTGCTGCTCCAGCCCCACTGCCTTGGTGCCCTCTGAGTCCTCTTGCTCCAGTTCCTGGAACAAATTCCCCCAAATTAGCAGGCACTGCCAGGCTGGGAACAGGTTGTGGCTCTGGACAGGGTGTCAGTCACTGCAGCCCTCCACTCCATCCACCCAAGACATCAAAGCAAATGTCAGAGCCAAACACCTTCCACTCTCCTGTGAAGTTTTATTCATGTCTGAAAGATCTGGATCTGGGAAAGTGGGCTGGCACAAAATGTCCACTTTTCTGAAGGCACAGCTGTGTTACAGGAAGGGCTCTTATTTCATAAGCCCAGTACTGCTTTCCCCCCCCACTTTCCCCTTTGTGGAGTGTTCAGAAGGCTGAAGCCTCCAGCAAAGGGTAACTCACCAGTGGTCATCATCCTGCTGTGTTCCGGGGGTATGTTCCAAACTGCCGTGCTGATTGTGACACCTTCGTCCTGGCACCTTCTCAGGGGAGCTGCAGGGCTCTTGGCAACCCCAGGGCTTTCAGCATCTTCCTCTTGGTTGTACTCCAGGCCTGGAGTACTGCTTAGCCTAGTGAGGAAAAGACTGAGTGATGATCCTATTAATGCCTGTACGTGCCTGAAGGAAGGATGTCAAGAGGATGGAGCCAGGCTCTTCTCAGTGGTGCTGAGCAATAGGATGAGTAAAAGTTGGAACAGAGTAAGTCCCACCTGAATGTTAGGAAAAACTTCTTTACTGAGATGGTGACTGAGCACTGGAACAGGTTGTCCAGAGAGGTTATGGTTATCTCCTTCACTGGAGATATTCTAGGGGATCCCGGACTCAATCCTGAGTACTGTGCTCTAGGGGATCCTGTTTGAGCAGAGAGGTTGCACAAGAAGACCTATGGTGGTCCCTTCTGTGATCTCTGTGTTTACCTGTTCTGTGATTCTTTGAAATGTCACTGTTTTAATCGCCAGCCCTGAAAACACACCTGAAAACACACCTGGGCAGTCCTGAAATGAAACCCTTTCCCGCTCTCTGCTCAGCCAAACTTCTTGCCTTCAAACCAGGTCCTTGGCAGCACCTTGGTGTTGTATGTGGTTGCTGTCAGCACATTTGCTTAGGTTGTGATGAAATTTCACAGGAGGCTCCACTATGCCTGCCCTGGACAGACCAACCCCAGATTTCTTATTAGTTGTCTTGCTTCATCAGGTCTGGGACTGAGGCCAAACCTTGGAGACCCTCCAGTGGGAACAGGAGAAAGAAAGAAAGAAGGAACCCCTCTTACAGCAGCAGTGACCAGTTTCCCTGGCAGGAGGAGGAATCTGCTCCCCAGGTGTGTATTTGATCCTGCTGTCTGTAATGCCGTGGTGTCAGACCTGGCAGGGCTGCTACTGCCCTCCAGGTTTTGGGCATTGTCGTGCCTGGGGTCTGTGCCCAGTAGCAGAAGAGTGGGTCTGCTGGTCTGTGGCTCTGCACTGCCAATGGGAGTGGGAAGGGTTCTGTTCCTGTGGAGTGTGTGGAGTTTTTGTGGCCTCTCCTGCACTGTGGGATAGATTCTGCCAACCCTGCATCTCTAAGACGGCCTCTTGCTCGGACCATTCACAAAACATAGTTGTGTTATGTTGAGCATCATTCCCCTTCTGTCGCTGTGGCTGCAGTCCCTGTTGCTGTCACCTCCATGCACGTAAGGGTGTGCAGGATCCCTGGAATCGCCTCTGTGCAGAGGAGGGTGCCTGCGGTGGGCACAGGCGGCGCTGGGGCAGGACAGTGTCCCACAGTGTCCCCAGGAGCGGGGCCACCTCACGAGGTGGCGCTGTCAAATCAGGAATGTGAAGCCGTTCCCAGCAGCAACAGGGCTCTGCATCTCAGCATCCGGCTTGGGACTCCACAGTGACAGTCAGTACAGGGAAAACTCCAAATTAATTGCGGGGCTGGTGCTGGGTACCCCAGGGGGACAATTCTGGGCTCCTGGCACCGGCACACTCTGTCACCCCAAGCAAGGGAGCTCGTTTCTTTGTGCATGGCTGGGCTGCCCTGTGCGAGAAGGACAACTGGTGCTGTGACAAGCCAGGAGGGACGTGACAGAGATTTGTGAAAGGGTGTCAGAGATCACACCTGAACTGCCCATGCACATACATGGGAGGATCACGTCCTGTCACGCTCCATTAGTTCATAGAATCCTAGAATGATTTGGGTTGGAAGAGACTGTAGAGATCATCTCATTCCACCCACCCAGCCTGGCCTTGAACACTTCCAGGGATGGGGCATCCACAGGTTCTCTGGGCAAACTGTTCCAGTGCCTCATCACCCTCAGAGTGAAGAATTTCTTGCTAAGATTAATCTAACCCTGTGGTATTTCAGTTTGAAGCCATTCCCCCTTGTCCTGTCACTTCACGGTTGAAACTGTTGGGTTGAACAGCAGTGGGTGGTTGTGCTTGTCCCTGTGGTGCTCCCGGGATGCACGTCCTCCTGGTGACAATGAGGACATGTTGACCTTTGGGTGATGCTTTGCTTTTGGGATGTTGGACTTGTGCCCTGCTGCAGGATGGCTTGGCAGTGCCTGTTCTGTGCCAGCTGCAGGGATGGGATGGGGCCAAGCACAGCCCCTTGGGATGCACACTCACCTTCCTTTGGTCACAGCCTGGGCACATTGGCTGGTCACTCTTCCAAAAACCAAATTGATGTGGGGAGTGAGCAGCCATGGGCCACAAAACATCTGCTTGTCCTAGTGATGCCAGGCAGAGCTGTTGGAAGGACTGTGTGATGGTTTGGTCCCAAACTCATCCAGCTCTGGACTGACCTCGGTGGGACTCTGATGGCTTCTGCCAGGAAAGGAGCATGGCTGTGAGCAAAACCAGACCAATATGGTTACTGAGGGAGGGTGCAAGGCCATTTCCATGGGATTTCTCCCCAAGAGGAGACCTCAAGAGGTGCGGCAGGATGGAGCTCTCTTTGGCCTGGCTGCAGCGTCCTGGGATTTGCTCAGTGCATGCGCGGGCACATCTGCCCCGTTCATCTCCTCACAGAAGGAGCTCATGTGAGCTGTGTGGCTATTTAGGAAAAAAAAAAGAAAAAAAAAGAGGCTTAAAAAAAATAGGTGGACACATGAGCACAGCCCAGATTTAGAAGGGGCCTTGGAGAGGAGCACAGAGTGGTCGGACTCCATACAAAGATAAGGACAGGGTTGCAACACCAAAGACGTCAGGAGCTCTGCCCAAACCCAAATTATCCACGTCCTCTGTCCTGGTGAGGTAAGCAGCCCACCCTTGGCAGACCTGAGGCCGCCAGTGGCAGAGGCTCACGTTCCTGGGGCAGCAGAGGGGATGGGGATGGGTTTTTTAGCCTTGCCCAACATCAGCTGGCACAGCTTCCTGTGGTGGCAAAGTCCAAGGCTGCCCGACCGCAGGGTCAGTATCACCACCCGCGGTCACTGGCCACTCACAGCCTCCCCCAGCAGCCCAGCCTGTCCCTTTTGGTGCCACAGGGAGGGTGGGGGCTATTTCCCTGCCAGCTGCGGTCAGTACCCAACCCTGAACACCTTGGCATTGCCTCTGGTCTTAGATGATGGTCTAGAGCCATGGTAAACTGGGAAACTCCTTCCTGAGTGCACAAACCTGCTCTTCCTCCAGCATAAGTATTATATCCTCAGAGTGAGATTCTGGGGGGAGATTTGGGATTTTTTTCCCCCTGTACAACCACATCCTGTTCTCACATAAGTAGTTTAGCACATCTCAAAGACTGGCAGCAATGGGTGTGATCTTTCTAGGCCCACAGCACCTTAAAACTGGAGTTGCCTGAGGTCTCAGGTCTGCCAGTTCAGCTTTAAATATTAATTGCTTTCTTGAACATATTATGATTATTTTTTTATATACATGATTTTCATGCTTGGTCTCCTGGGTGCATAAAACCTGTTTGCTCAGCAAGGACATCACTGGTATTTCCTTACATTAATTACAAGTGGTTTTGAGCCTGTTGCCATTTGTCTGTGGTTTCCTTGCTTGGGACTGACCATACAGGCTGGGCTCTGTCCCTTACAGCTGGCAGCCCCTGCAGCAGGCTCTGCCTTCATTTGCCTCTTCTCCAGCTGGAGCAAAATCACTGGTGTAACCTTATACAAGCATCTGGGGCTGCTGACTTCACCAGCCCGGGTTAAGCATGTGTTGTGGCAGAACAGGGACTTAATTCAGCCACAAGGGAGGGACATGCAAAACGGCACTTTGCTGTTTCCTTTTATAATTTACAATGTCAGGCCTGGATTCACCATTTAATCCACTTAGGTAGCGCTTTGAGGATTTCTGTACTCTCACTTACGGAGCTGCAAGGTGTATTAGGCTGAAATTAATCTGCCAGCCACAGCTCACACGGCCCCAACCTAGCTGGGAGTGCATTTAACAGTGTGAACAGTGCTAATGAAAAAAAAAAAAGGAAAAAAAAAAACCCAACTCAAACAACTCTGCCTATGCACACTGTGACCAATTTCCAACTGCGGGGAAAGGCATGTGCTGAGCGCTCCCTGGGATATTCTCCACCCTTGTACAGAACAAACCGAGCCAAGCAATTTCTAGGTCTCAAATCCCGCCTGCCCCTGACGTTCTCATCTTCCAGCTTCCCCTGGTCGCTGTTGAGGGCGAGCACGTGCTCGCAGAAGACGCTCAGCCCCTGCACAAGGTCTGAGGAGCAGAGCCCGTGGCAGGTAGGTGCTGCCCGCCGGGATTGCTGCCGGGTTGTCCTGGAGTGGGTGGCAGCAATGCCCCCTCCTTCAGGAAGGGGGCTGCTGGGGAATGAAGCAGTGCCCTGGATTCCTGTGAGGGTGGGCAGTGGGCACGGGGACTGGCAGCCAGGTGGCTGAGAAGGGGGTGCAGAGGGAGGTGTGAGCACCTGGGGGGGGGTGTTGAACAAGGACCCTACACACGTCACGGGCACATGGTGCAGGCGAGCTGCATGGGGGAGGGAGCTTTTTTTCTTTGACTTGGCATGTGCCTCTGCACGTTTCACTAATCTCCTTTCCTAAACTGCCCCTCTGTGCAGCCCAGGTGATCCACTCTGCCGCTGAAATCCCTCTGGTCACCAGCCTGTGGCTACCCTTGACCCTGGCAGCATCTTCAAAGGGAGCATGGGCCTGCTGCGGAGTGTGCAATGTTTGCTCACGTACAGGGCCAGCAGCTATGGCCCCCCTGCCTTGGGGGGTTTCGTCAGCCTCCTGCAGCGCTCCGGGGGAGACCGGTCAGCCACTGCTGCTTGCACAAGGTCAGTCCCCCCAGTGCACTCAGTCCCCCCTGGTGAGCTCCCTGTCCTCAGTCAGTGGCTGCTGTGCCCCTCTGAGCTGGGCAGCTTCTGTATTAGGTGCTTGCTCAGCTGTTAGGTTTATTTTTCCAGCCCTTGTGTTGCTACCCGTGGGTAAAAGGGCCTGCACCTCCAACTCCCCCAGCTGTGAGCCCCTCCAGAGCCCAGGGCCCAGTCATGGTGGTGGGCAAATTGTTGTGGGTCCAAGCAGAGGCAGCTGTGCCCAGTGGTGGGCAGAGATGGAGGTGATGCAGCACCAGGACACCCAGCCAATGCCTGGTCTCACTTGGGTGCATTTCAGCTCTTTATGCAGGGCCTCACAGCCTGGAACACCTCCCTGGATGGGTCTGGAAGTGGTATAGCTGAATTTGGGAATGTCTCAGCAGTTGGGCACAGGGAGAGGAGAGAGACTAAAGATGTCCCTGCTCATTGCAGGGGGGTGGACTAGATTATCTTTAGGTCCCTTCCAATCCAAACTATTCTGCTCATCCCTCCCAGCTGTGCCATTGCTGGAGGCTGAGGCATTTTGGGTGCATCAGGCCTCTTCCTGGGATCTAACCATCACAACAAAATGGGCTGTCACATCACAATTCCTGTCCCTGTGTGACATCTCTCTTTAAAGAAAAAAAAAATCCTTTCTATTTAAGGAATTTTTTTTAGTGCTAGTCAAAGACAAACGGGTACCTGGCTTAGGAGTCTGGTCTATAACCTGTTGGGGTTGAGATCCCAGGATCTGTGGTGAGGGGCCACCCATGGAGATGGCCCCAAGCTGCTGGGAAAGAGTCCCAGCACTCCAGGAACAAAGCCATCAGCCACCTGCCCCAGGGCCTGAGCAACAAGGATGTTTCATGTCCTACCTTTTTAACCCTCAAATTATCACACCCCTCTGTTTTTTCCTTCCTATGGTGTGACATTTCTGTATTTTAAGGCATTCCCAAATTTATGAGGCTGCATTTCAACTAGGCCTGTTTGCTTAGAGCAAATTGTTCAGGGCAGCTGGGGAGGACATGAGGACAGCGATAGAGTGGGACACGTGGATAAAGGATGGATCACAGAAGCCCCAGCAATGCACAGTGGAGAGGGAAGAAATGATCCTTTACTGCTAGCTGGAGTTGGAAAACAGCAGGCCTGTCTCATGCTACCTGTGAGAAACTCATCCTGGTCCCCAAACCTCTCCCATAGAGCACAGGGTCCTGGCTGTGTCCTGTCCCTAAGGGTTTGCACGGCTGCCTTGGAGGCAGGAGGCTGCAAAGTCCAGCCTGCCTGGCCTTCCCAGCAGCTCAGCAGCCGCTTTCCAACCTTGGCACTTCTCTCAGGATATAAACCACGCCAGCGGGAAGTGCTGGGGCAAGAGAATAAAGGTGTTCCCGTGAATTAATGGGAGGAAGAAAGAAAAACATGTGCCAGTTGGGACTCGCCCCTGGAGCAGGACATTGTCTGTGGCTGTGCCTGTGGAGCGGGGCCCTTTGAAGGCGGATTTAAATCCACTCGTGGGACGTGTCACCTGCTGGCATCACGCCTTCCCCAGCTCCCCGAGGAGGTTTTTGTCAGCGGCAATGAGGGTCACTAGAGCACACAGCTGGGCGAAGGCACAGCCTGAGCCGGCTTTCCCAAAAAAAAAAAAAAAAAAGCACAGGCTGGAAAGGGAGGAGGGGAAGAAAGCTGGCGGTAAACAAGCTGGGTGAGCCCTGCGAGGCGGCCCGGGAACGCTCCCCCCTCCCTCCCCCGGCCCGTCGGCTTCCCGGGAGAGGGCGCTGAGCCCGCGGCTGCCGCTTCTCCGCTGGCTCGTAAACATGTTGTGCAGGGCTTGGGCAGGGGCTTGGGCATGAGCCAGCCACCCAACCCCGCCGGGGTCGGGTGCTGCATCTTCCCACCCCAGCCACCACACCGGTGCCCACCCTGGGGGTCTCTCCCGGGCCGGGGTTTGCCGCTCGGCATGGATTTCTGGCACGGAGAGGAGATGTTTACTTTGCAAGCTGCCTTTGCTCCCCGCTTCCCTTCGGGGTTGTTTGGAGCTGCCCAGCCCCGAGGTTTGGACAGCAGGCGGTCACCCTACTCTGACGGGACTTCCACCTGTAAACACCTGGCCTTGTTTGCAGCCAGCTCTGGCGGACAAAGTTACAGGGAAATTAGCAGGTAGCAAGCATATTTCCAAGAACTTGGAAACTATCAGAGCTCTCAGTGTACCGATTAAAGAAACACTCCGCAAGCCTGGGGAAGAGGGCTGGGCACTGCTTTACGTTTCCCGTGGCCTGACAGCTCCCCAGTATGGGAGCTATTTTGGGCCTCGGCAGCAGCTCCTATCTACTTCCTTTTGCTTCAGCTGAGCTGTTACATTTGGGTGACCACAGCTGAACTTGGGCAGAACGTCAGATCCTGAGCTCGTTTCTGTTTGCATTTGTTTATGTATTTAAACAATTTCTCTGTGCACAGGGTGCAGGAACTGAGGTGCTGGGAAGAGGCAGTTTCTGGGGTGCTTAGGGGAGGCAGTGGCTGTTGCAATGGTTGGTGGCTCTGTCTTGCCCAAGCAATTCCAGGAGAAAAGCACCTGAATTTCACCTCTGTTCTAGACAGCCTCGGGGGATTACCACACACTGATGGCTGCTGCAAGGTGGTGGTGAGGAATGAGCCGGGTTGTCCCCAGAGGCAGGGTGGGGATCTGGCTCTTGAGATGGGCAATAAATCAAGGCTACATTTTCCCCAGCACTTCTACCTCCTGCCCCCTGAGGATCTGGCTCTCCCTGGCCATTTTCCCTCCGGATTCTGGAGGTACTGTGGCTGTGTCTGCAGTAGGGCGGCTGTGGATGGGCAGGAGGCTCCAGCTTCTCGAGGAATAGCAATTTAGGTGCCATGTCCCCGAGGCTGGCATGGGGCAGCCCAGGAGCCTGTCACCCCGGGGCAGGCGTGTGGGTGGCGTGTGCTTGGCCTGGGACCTGCGTGTGTGTGCAGCGTGTGCACACGGGTGGCAGCTCCGTCTGCTCGTGCTGGCGTTGCTCTCCTGCCCCTTGGATCCGGGCAGGGATGTGCAGAGGGCTGGACAGGAGATGGGACAACAAGCAAGCTGTCGGGGTGGAAAAATACTGGGCAGTGCCTGCAGTTTGCTGGGTGCTAAGTGGGTTCTCCCGTGGTGAGGCTGGGGGATTTCTCCTCCCTCGAGTGACAATGACTGATCCCTGTGCTTTGGAGTGAGGGTCTGCAAATCCACGTGCTGGAGTCTGTTACCTGCTCTAGGGGCACTTGAGGCTGTTCTCCCTCTCCCAAACGTGGTCACCGAGCCAGAGCCTGTGTCCGGGGCTTGGTGGGGCTCCGGTCCCTCCCTCTCTCCCCCCGTTTACCCAGGGCGGCCGGTTTCCATCCCTGCGAGTTATGCCAAGGCAGCCGCTAATGTAAACCCCGCGGAAAGCCCTGGCTGCGCTCCCGCCTGCCCAGGGACCAGGGGTTGTTTTTCTGGCCGGCTAAAAGGACTTAACCCTCCCCCCCTACACATTCTGCCCCCTCTTCCCTCTGCTTTGCGCACCCACCNCCCGCCCGCAGCCGCCGCCGAGCCCAGGTACCGACCCCAGGGAGGGGGTCCCGCTGGCCGCCACCCGCCGCAGCCCCCCCCCGGGGACACCAGGGCAGGGGGGGCAGCCCCGGGGCTCTCCAGCGGCCAGACGTTCCAGGGGAAAATGCCTCCTTTTGGGGGAAGGGAGGGAGGGGGAGGCTAAGGGGGGAGTGAGGAAGGAAGTGGCAGCTCGAGTTTTCTGTTGGAAACATTCGTTCTGCAGTTTTTGGGTTGGTTTTGTTTTGGGGTTTTTTTTCCGTCCCTTCGCGAAGCTTTTCAGCTGCTCGCTGAAGAAACGTGGGGACATCCCTCCCTGCCAGGAGATGCGCGCGTGGGTGATGCTTCTGGCAGGGGAGTGGGGAGGTGGGAGTTCCCGCGGGGAGCGGGTTGGCCGGGGAGGNAAAGGACTTAACCCCCCCCCCCTACACATTCTGCCCCCTCTTCCCTCTGCTTTGCGCACCCACCCACCGCCTCCACGGGGTGCGGGGCGAAGCGGGGGCTCTCCCCCCTCTTCCCCGGGGGAGGCCGGGCCGCGGTGCCGCCGGAGGAGGAGGAGGAGG
>VYXB01006785.1:1428355-1503041 GCA_013397135.1 Pachyramphus minor
GCCCCTCCGCGAGGCTTTTCAGCTGCTCGCTGAAGAAACGTGGGGACATCCCTCCCTGCCAGGAGATGCGCGCGTGGGTGATGCTTCTGGCAGGGGAGTGGGGAGGTGGGAGTTCCCGCGGGGAGCGGGTTGGCCGGGGAGGGCTCAGCCCTAGCCCCCATGCAGAGGAACAGGATGTTGGAGCGACTTCCCAAGTCACTCCACATTTCCAAACTCGGCGCTTCCAAGCTCCTGAAAACACGCGTGGAGCCCGATTGCTGTGGGTCTGACACGAGTGGGCTGGCTGACAGGCTCCAGATGTGCTCAGCTGTGGGGATGCTGCAGCTCCCACCAGCAGGGACCAGAGCCCCTCTGGCCTCCCCATCACTGGCTGGGGTGCTCAGGGCTTACCTGTGCTGCCTGTTGCTTCTCCTCCTGCCCTGGGACCAGGTGTCAATAACCTCAGTTGGGCTGAGAAGGCAGCTGAGGTGTCCAAGCCCTCCTCGATGAAGCAGGCTTAGTAAGAAAGCCCCAGCTAAGCTTTCCTTGTATTAGCCTTGCTCCGGAGCAGTGATGAGTGTGGAGGTGAAAAGTTCAGTCAGGGCTGAGGAGCACTTTGGAAGTCTTACACAGTGGATGAGACCTAGTTTATTGGCAGGAGTTTGGGTATTAATAGGACTCTTTGAAGGGATCACTGCTCCTGGAGCAGGGCTTCCCTGGCTGCCGGCATCTGCCTGTGTGTTCTCCCTGAGGAATGACATGCAACCGCTGGAGATGGCAGCCAGCCCTGTGGCCGAGCTGTCTCGTGCTCCTCCCTGGTTGGTGGGGGGGGTGGGTGAAAAATGTGGGAGCTCAGGAAGGGCTCACAGTTAGGGTTGTTTTTGATTCCTCCCTGCAGGAACCCCCTCGTCAGGACCGCAGCCATGGCCACCTCGGCGAGCTCCCACCTGAGCAAAGCCATCAAGCACATGTACATGAAGCTGCCGCAGGGGGAGAAGGTCCAGGCCATGTACATCTGGATCGACGGGACAGGGGAGCACCTCCGCTGCAAAACCCGCACACTGGACCACGAGCCCAAGAGCCTTGAAGGTGAGAGGGCAGGTGCAGGACTCGCAGCCCCTCACCAGGTGGAGAAAGGATGCCATTTGTCTCTTTCTGTGGCAGAAGGATAGTTTTTAGGGAAGACATTCCTCCTCCACCCCCTTTTGGTTACCTCTTTGCCCAGATACCTCAGGGGAATGTTCCCAGCTCTCCAGATGTGGAGTTTCAGTTGGATGCCTGGGGGCTGGGAGCCCGTCTTTAGTGCTGTGGATGGGGCTGTTGGCAAGGGCTGGGGGCTGTTGGCAGGGGCTCGGTGGCCCATTGACTCCCGAGTACTCGTTTTGGCCGGAAGTAGTTTGGCAGAAGAAAGTGGAGGGGAAAGAATGGAGCTATCCGGTGTAATTAAGAGCTTGTGTCCCTCAGAA
The DNA here is from genome assembly GCA_013397135.1 of Pachyramphus minor. NCBI lineage: Eukaryota > Metazoa > Chordata > Aves > Passeriformes > Tyrannidae > Pachyramphus > Pachyramphus minor. Next base: position 1,429,801 of record VYXB01006785.1, read on the forward strand.
CAAACAGTCCCAGCTTACACAATAATAGCATTAGGATTTTCCCCAGGTTGCCATGGTGCTGACTGGAGACAGTTATGAAATGAAAATACTGTGTGTGACTGAGCAGAATTATCTTTTTTTCTTTTTCTATTTCCCCCCCCCCCTTCTTTCCCCTTTTCCCTCTAAGGGAGTGGTTGGCACAGTTCCTTTGAAATCACTGTGCTTCCCATCCTCCCTCTTTCCCCCCTGGGATATGGAGGAGATAACATTACCCGGGTGGAGTTCACTGCTGCTCCCACTGTGCTTTGACCTGGAGGGCAATGCACATCCCAGAGGGGTGGGCGAGGGGCCACGCTGGCCATATTCCCACCATGAGATTCCACCTGTATGTGATTTGCTTTCCCACCTTCTTCAGGCCATGTAACGTGGATAAGGGTATTCCTTGGCTCCTCTCATTCCCATAGCCTGAAGATGTCTCATGCTCTGCCCTCCCCCAGCTTGCCCAGCTGGGGAGACTGGGTGCTCTGCTCATCCCTGTGGTTGTTGTGACATGGGAAATGTCCTCAGTGCTGCTCACTTCACTCGGGCTTGGCCAGCAGCCCAGCAACTTGTTATTTCCCAGGGTGGCCGAGGAGTTGTACTCTGGTTTTGCTTATTTTGGGGTTTTTTTGCTTCCTCCATTTGGAACAGAATCAGCTGAGCTGGGATTAAACCCATTGTAGGGCTGTTCTCTATAAGCATCTTCACCTCTGTCTTACTGGAAGGCGGCAGGGAGCTCATCCTCTGGTGCCCAGGGACCCTGGGTCAGTGTGGCTTGTTCCTCTCTCCGCTCCAGATCTGCCTGAGTGGAATTTCGATGGCTCCAGTACCTACCAGTCTGAAGGCTCCAACAGTGACATGTACCTGCGACCTGCTGCCATGTTTCGGGACCCCTTTCGCAAGGATCCCAATAAACTAGTTCTCTGTGAGGTCTTCAAATACAACCGCCAGTCTGCAGGTGAATGGATGTTCTCCCTCCTCCTGGTGGAGGTGGTGTTTCTGGGGAGGGGAAAGGAAGACTTGTCCAAATGCTGTCCATGCCCTTATCATCATCCATGACACAAAAATAATCTCTGCCCTGACAGTAAAGGGCAAACAAAGTGCTGGTGGTGGAGAAAGGGCTGGGCCTGGGATTCTTCACTACTTCTGCTGGGACTCAAACTGTAAATGAAGTAGAAATGGGGAATGGAGGTGGAGGTGCTACTGAGCCTTGTGTCGCTTTTCCGTTCCAGATTCAAATCTCCGACACACCTGCAGGAAGATTATGGACATGGTGTCCAACCAGCACCCCTGGTTTGGAATGGAGCAAGAGTACACTCTCCTTGGGACAGATGGACATCCCTTTGGCTGGCCTTCCAACGGATTCCCTGGACCCCAAGGTAACCTTTCGGGAGTCTGCGCTGGACCAGATCAGGAGCGTGTGAACTCTGTGTGACACAGCTTCAGCTGAAAGATTGGAGGTGTTTCTAGAATCGATGGTGGACAATAGCGAGTGGCATATTGGCAAAAATTGCCCATGAGGTTAAGATCATTACAGAAAGGCTGAGGTGGGGATTGGCCACATCCAAATTTGCTGCTTGGTTCGTTAGTCTGCAGGGGACTTAAACCCGTGGGGGACTTGCCCTCCATCAGTGTTCTGCTCTGCTAGTTCTTCCATGAAAAACAGATTACGGGGCTTTTCCACACACCCCAAGCCTTTGGAGAGTTCTTTGCTTGCTCGGTCTTCACTGAGTTTATGTGATTTCCTGTGGAAGCTGATGGTCACCTGTGCTGTTGCAGGTCCGTACTACTGCGGGGTAGGGGCAGACAAAGCCTATGGCAGAGACATTGTGGAGGCCCACTACCGAGCGTGCCTTTATGCCGGCGTGAAAATTGGAGGAACCAACGCAGAAGTGATGCCAGCCCAGGTAAATCGTTTCAGATGCCTCATGGAGCCTGATAGTAGTACGGAAAAATCCCAGCCAGCGGGAACTGTGACCGCCTGCACTGAGTTGTGTGGTTGTGTCACGGATCAGGGAGTGGGAGGTGCCTCGTAGTGACAGTCTCCGCACCACTGAGCCTGTGACTCCTCCTCCTTGCAGTGGGAGTTCCAGGTGGGACCATGCGAAGGCATTGAGATGGGGGATCACCTCTGGATCGCACGCTTCATCCTGCACCGGGTGTGTGAAGACTTTGGTGTCATCGTGTCCTTCGATCCCAAACCCATCCCTGGGAACTGGAACGGTGCTGGCTGTCACACCAACTTCAGCACCAAGAGCATGAGGGAAGACGGAGGTCTCAAGTAAGTGTTCTGAGATGGGCCAGCGGCATCTGGGTACTGGGCAGCAAGACTTTGCAAAACTTTTGCTGACAAGGAGATGTTGCTCTGGTGTTTGGTGTTATGCTTGAGCCTTTCTTCCAGATGACTTTTTTTCTTTTGCTTGGTTGGTTTTTGTGTTTTGGGTTTTTTTTTTTTAATATATATTTTGTATAATGATACACACTCATCTTGATGCTGGGTGGGCAGGTCAGCCAGCAGTACAGCTCCATCGGTGCTGACAAGCACAAGTGGCCAGGATGCAAATGTTCCTAAAAGCCTGTCTGGCTCTTCATCTGCCAATGCTGGAAACAAAGAAACTCAGCATAAGCCTTTCTTTAACTATTTTAATTTTTTTTTTTATAACTATGATGAAAGAGGAAGACCGTGTGTTTCTGTCTAGGCAAGGCTGTGGAAACAGATGCCATGTTTTCTTAAAGATGAAGGTCTTGGAAACGTAAACCCTGAGTTCTCATATGGGACTGATGTGATGAGTGCAATCAGGGTCCCTGTGGCACTGGGTTGCAGTGGAGTTTTGTGGAGGGATTCCTCCTGGCAGCCCTGTTTTCTTGCCTTAATTTTGGTTAATGCCCAGGGATAATGAGCCAACTTGTGCCTGTGTGAGCTTCGCAAACAGAAACTTCAGTATTGAGAAATCTCCCCTCTGAGAGCAGGTTCCCCAGTGGCAGTGTGCCTGGGAGGTTTGGCTGTGGGTTGAACTGGTGGTGTCTCACAGACAGCACTCCCAAGGAATCCTGTGGGATTTGACCACGAGGGTCCTTTTCCAAGAAGCAGCCTGGGTCAGCAGTAGGAGTGGAGAGAAGCCCTGTGTTGGGATGATCAGCAAATGGGATTGTGGGGCATGAGGCATCATCATGAAGTGGCTTGGGGACAGCCGTGAATCAACCTCGTGTGGCTTTGCCCCAACAGCCCAGAGCAGCTCAGCTCGTCCTGTCCCTCAGACACTCACTGTGCCTTCCCCTCTCCCCCCCTCCCTCCACAGGCACATCGAAGAGGCCATCGAGAAGCTGAGCAAGCGCCACCAGTACCACATCCGTGCCTACGACCCCAAGGGAGGGCTGGACAATGCCAGGCGCCTGACGGGTTTCCACGAGACCTCCAACATCAACGAGTTCTCCGCTGGCGTGGCCAACCGCGGCGCCAGCATCCGCATCCCCAGGAACGTGGGCCACGAGAAGAAGGGCTACTTCGAGGACCGCAGGCCCTCGGCCAACTGTGATCCTTACGCTGTGACAGAGGCCCTCGTCCGCACGTGTCTCCTCAACGAAACCGGGGACGAGCCCTTTGAGTACAAGAACTAAGCAGACTGCGCCCACAGACACCGCCTTCCCCCCGCTCTTCCCGCACCCCTAAACTTCCCTTCTAGATGTAATCCCAAGGGTACAAGATAACATGTTTTGTGTTTCAGTAACTCTTGTTGTCTTGAGGTGGGGGAGGAGGGCAGATTTAGTTTTATCGATGTCTGTTTGTCGTTGACTCCTCGGAAGGTGAGAGGAGGAGAAGATGTTAGAGAACTTTTAACCACTGTTTTATTTTTTTGTCTAATTCATGTGTACATCTGATGGGATCCAGTGGCTTCCAGGGACAGACTGCACATGCAGAAAGCCAGTAGGAGTGTGGAGAGCTTAAAACTACAGCTGACTTCCCTGAGAGTCCAGATGTGGGGTGTCAGCCCCACTGCTGATTCTCTGCAGACTAATGGTTCTCTAAGGTTGGTGCCCTTCTGCAGAGAAGGGAAGATGGGAGCTGTGGTGGAGCCCCATGTGCTCCTGCCTGTATGGGGAGATGATGAGGAGATCATCACCCTCTGGCCACTTTGAGGTTTCTGGGAATCTTCCGGCATTGAGCTCAGTGTAGGAGCGTTGAGGAGAACTCCTGGTTCTGTCACTGGAAGTCAACCGATCTCTGGCTCATAACACAGAGTGAAGTAGTATTTTTCTATTTAAATATAAAAACAGCAAAAAAAATTATATATGAAAAGTGTTTTTTTCTTAAAAGAGATGACGTTCCAATGCCTCATCCAGCTGGAGCAGGCAGAGCTCTTGCGGATGCTGTCGGAGAGCCTCCAGGTGGGACTGAGGGTGAGCTTGGAGGGCTTGGTGGAGGAGACTTGGATGAGATTTGTTTCAGTGTGGAGTGGAGTTTGCAGGAGGCGGCTCCCAGAGCCGGTTGCCTGCAGAAGCATCACTGTTAACTCGAGTGGCCACAATGCACTAACAAGTGTGTAGCTCAACAGGAGGAAGGTGTCCTGAACTAGGAGTTGACCGGTCAACTTCCCTACCTTCCGGACAGAGCCGTGGGTGTGTTACCTTTCCAGCAGGGATAGCATGTCACTAAAGCAGGGCTTTTGATAAAGGAAAAAAAAAAAAAAGAAGTTTTAGATTTTTTTTTTTTTTCATAATGTTTTTAGTTTCTCAAACTGACTGGTTTTACAGAGACCGTTGATGCCACTGTTGTGTCCTGGCTCTCGGGCTGCCTGCCATCCAGCCTTGATGGGGGCTGGGAGAAGGGAGAGGCCCCTTGTTCCTCCCAGTCAGCCCTGGCACCCCCAGCTCATTCTGGGGGGGGTTTCAAACGTTCCAGGATTTTACACTTGGGTATATTAGATGGTGCCAGTTATATTCCGTTGCATTTGGACTTCTTCCGAATAGTTCTGGGTTTTTTTATAATAAAAAAAGAAAAAAAGAACAAAACCTTAACTCTGACTTCTGCGGCTTCTTCTTGTATGTGTGATGCCTTTGCCATTTGAAGGGAGTTTGATAGTGTAGAGATGGGGCTTTCCATTGTTGGGGTGTTTTTTGGGGAGGCAGGGGTGTTCATGTGTGCTCTCAAGAAACTGGGGATTTGTCAGTGGTGATTAGTTCTCCAGGGAGTGATGGACCAGATGTGACTTGAGTGGGGTTCCTTTGGGAGGGGAAAAGGCCTGGGCTTCTGTGTCCATAGAGAGAGTTATGAGGTCGCTACAGGTGTTTGTGCATCTCCCCAGCCTCCTCCCATACAACTTCTACAGGATATAGAAATCCTACAGAAAATAAAATTCCAGCAAACTGCATTTTGAAGGGGGGCTTTGTGGAAGAAGACTCTTTCCCCCTCTCCCTATTGAGAAAATGCTGTTCATCCACCTTTGGCATAAAATCAGTCATTTAGAGAAGTAACCAAGGTAGTAGAAGTGTGTCACTTTGCTTCTGTGGTCTTTTATTTAGCTTGTGATGCTATTCCCCAGCTCCCTGGGAGGTACTTCCCGCAAGGGTGGATGCTTTAAATGTGGATTAACCACACTAGAGCATCCTGCTGGGCTGATGAGGCCATTCCTGCTATTGTGTTTTTGTGGAGCAACTGTTCTTTTGCACGGGGAGCATTCAAGGCAGCACCTTCCTCACCACAGGCCCAAAATGACCCTATCCCTGTGCCTGTGTGGGGTGGAGTGTGACCAGAACAGAAGCAAAGTGAACACCATGTCCTTTCCTCCCATCGTGACATGGCCACGAGGATTTTGGATCTGGGTGCTGCAGCCAAAAGAAGCCCATGGGATAAATCATGAGCACAGAAATATTGAGGTTTTGTGCTGATTTGGGTAAAGGGGCCAGGCAGCTACTGTTCTTTCTGCCTTCCAAGAAAATGTTACAGAGGAAAAGCTGAATTAAGGAAGCTTTTGTAAAGACATTTGTGCAGAAGGAGGGACAAGATATGGTAATGCTTTCTTCTTTTTATTTATTTGTTTATTTTAATTCCTATACTTCCAAACACTGTGAATCCTTGAGGCTGGATCCCTGTCCCTCCAGGGACCCTATTCTGGGGAATGAAAAAATTGGGAAAAGGGGGCATGGCTCAGTTGTAGCCACTAACCATCACCAAGGCAGTAGCTGATGGGCAGACAGGTTTTGTCATAGAATCATGGAATGGTTTGGGTTGGGAGAGACCTTAAAGATCATCTCATTCCAACCCCCCGTTCCAACACCTTCCACTGGACCAGGTTGCTTGGGTTAAAATCCAAGTGCTGGGATAACCAGCACTTCTCTGTGCCTCACAGATGCAGAGCACCATTTGTGTGTCCCTGCAGAAGATGCCATCTCCAGGCTGTCCATCAGGGTGATAGTGGGGAGCCGGCATCAGTCCTTTGCTTCTCCAGCTGCCCTGAACATAAATTTAGGTCAGGAGCTTGATGCTTAATGGTTCCTCTTGTTCTCAGCTGAGAAAGCATTTATCCACTCACTGCACAATTACCCGACTGAAAACAAGGTCGAAACAGTGTTGTGCTGCAAAGTGGCTTTTCAGATGATTACTAAAAAATACATGAAAAAACCCCATATAATGGGTTATAATGAATTAGAAGGAAAAAAAAAAAATCCCTCATTCCCTCTAGACATTTTTTTTCTGAATTTTTGCCTTTTTCCTCGGATCTGAATCTGCTTTGTAGTTACCTAAACACCATTTCCCAACTCTACAGGGCAGGGAGGCCTTCTCTTAAGGCCATGGGGCTCTTACAAATCGAGGCTGAAACCCTCAGAAGCTGAATTTACAGCTTATGTATTCATAGAAAACATTTTTGACTTTTGATCTTAGCCTCTCAGGAGGAAGTGAATCCCTTTTCTCTGCACTCACACATCCTTAAAATGTGAATAATGATATAGTAAGGATCAGTCCCAAAGGGTTTGCTGGGCACACTGAAGCATCAGGAACCGCTCCAAATGAGCAGACAAAAATAGCACCAGCTTTTTGAAGTGCCTGTTGGTTGTGCTCCTTTTTAATCAAACACCAGCCTGGGAGACAAGGCTGCTCCAAAACGATTAATACATCTGCTCACATGCCAGGCTTTTCCCCATAACTGAGTTTTAAGGCAACCAGAATAAGATTAGCCACAGCTCCCTTCAAATACAGCCTGAAGCAAATGAGCTAATCAAGATTACACTTGAAGCATCTTTTAGTGCCGGGCTGTGCCAGCCCAGTTACTGCAAGGACACGAGAGGTTTTCTCTTCCTGCAAAGCCTGGTGCATCAGGTGTGGCTGCTTGGATCTCTCCTGCCCTTTCACTCTTCCAGAGTGCCCTGATGCTGCTCCAGTATCCACATACCACTTCCCTTCTTATTTTGTGTGTGTTTTTAGTGCTGTTTGATCTTCCTAGATTACCCTTTTACGGTAGATCAGCCTTCATATGCTTACACAGCCTCTGGCTGAACGTACCTCTTCCACCTCTCCCTGAACATGGCTTTTGGTGGAGAAATCAGCCAGTCTGAGGTGGGTAAGGATTTGCTGAGCTGTTTTTTGGATGCCCTTACCTGGGGTGGAATGGGAAGAAGAGAGGCTTGTTGCTAAGTGAAACTGTTTTTATTTCTCCAAGTCTGTGTTTCTCCAATGTTGATATTGGCCCGTGGGACTGTCCTGCATCTCCTTCTGCCTGTGGAGGATGGGAAGGGATGGTCCCAGGAAGAGAGCCAGGCACAAACTGCTGAGAGAATGATTTGCAGAACTGCAAGAGCCTCTGGGCCAGAAGCTCTTGTTATCAGGGCAGCCCTGCTTTGCTCTCTTGAAATGCCTCCTGGAGGTCCAGCAGCTGCAAGTCCCGGCTGAGATCTGTGCTCGCTGTTCATCAGCCAATACAAGCCATAGGAAAAGTGGCTGAAGGTCCTTTTCCCCCTCTGAAGGAGGCCAGGGCATGCTCTGCAAGGGTGCTGGAGCCCAGCTCACTGGGAATGGGTCAAGTGTGGCCACTTGGTAGCTTCTTATGTGACCCAGATGAGAAAGGTGGTGGAGCTGGAAGGGAAGTCCTGCCATCACAGATATTAGTAATTCAGCTTCAGCTGAGCCAGGATTTCATCCCACTTGTTCAGTTACTGATTAAACTGAGGATAGCTGCTTAGGAAACAAGAGGGAGCTCTTGAAAGGGAAGATCTCCTTAGATCTGCCTGGCTTTCAGGGTTGGACCTGGGCAGGCTCATGAGTGGGTCCTCCACCCGCAAGTGGTTCCCCATCTTCATCTGGGAATGACAACCTATTTGCAGTGCCTGGTTTCACCATGCTGTCTCCTGTGGCTTTTAAATTGAACTCTGACTCTTTGCTTGCTGATAAAGGGGCCAGCCTGTCTGCAGGATCTGTTTCCCCTGAGGCCAGGTAAATTGTGTGGGATATCAGCCACTGAGTGATGACTCATCTGGATGCCTAAAGCTGTCACTTGTGAATTGCCTAGTTCATGAATGGTGACCTTAGTTCCTTGTGACTCTGCTCTGAGCCAGTGCTGGGTGTTTGGGGACCGTCCCCCTCTCTTGTGCAATGACCTCTGATGGGAACATGCAGAGAAAAGCTCTGGGTAGGCCCAACACTGCTGCTCTCTGCACCAAAGCATCTCCAGTGGGAGATGATGTGGATTGGAGCACCTCTGGAGGTGTTTGGCCTGTATTTGGAAAGAATGACATTTGGGGCTGGGTGCTTCTTGGGTCTTAGCCCCCCAAAACCTGCAGTGGCCTTGCACGCAGTGGGTTGATCTCAATGGGAACCTGCTTGGCTGGGGAGAAACACAGGGTCAGAGGAGCAAATTGGGGGAAAATCCCTATTCTCTGACTCCAGAATGAACCCTAGGGCTGCAGTTCTTCACAGTCTTGTAGGAGGACTGGGCCTTTTGCCTTTCCTAAGCCTTTTCCCTCACTGTTCCCTTCCTCCCTTCCCTGGTGAGGTGGTACAAGGTTGGGATGGCAGTGCAGGGGGCAGCTAGGCTTTACCTCAGCCAAAAAATGTCTTTGCTTTCCTTTATTTCCTCTCCATCCTGGCCTGCCCACAGGCTGGCACGGCTGGGCTATTTTGCTTTCATAAGCTGCATTATGTAAGCTGCGTCTTGAGTGAGGATGTGGTGCCAACTTGGACTCCGCAGCGGGAAGGAGCCACATTCCTCGACACTGGGTTTAATCCCTGCCTCCAGCCACAGTTGGTTTGCTAAGAGGAATCTGAGGGCTGTGCCGAGGTTTCTAATCCCTTGCTCCAGGTGGAGCCAGCTTGTTTCTGTGGGAGCCCTGCTCTCCTTTGTCAACAGGTTGTGCCCATGACTCCTCTCAGCAAGCCCTTTCCTTGGCTGTGAGGAGTGTTGGCCCAGGCATGCACACCACACCTTGGACCTTCCTCTCCTTCCCTTGTTTGTTGAACTCTCCGTGCTCCATGGCTTAGTTTGCACTTTCTCAGAAAGGCTGGTGAGGGAGGAAAATGGAAATGGAAACTTTTTCAGCTCTAGCCCCAGAAAACAATGGCAAAGGTGGTTTGCCAAGCTGGCATGGAAACCACAGGCTGCAGAGCCTGGGGAAGACCACACTGGTGCCAACATCTTCTCCACCTGTCCCTCCACTGACTGCCCTCCCAGGGTGTCCCATCTGTAGGATGTGATTCTTGTCCCACCAAGGATCTGGGAGAGCCTTGGAGATCCTGCACCCAGGAGCCCTGTGGCACCAGCCTGGCTGGGTGGAGGGTGCAGGACAGCAATGGATACTTGGCAGGATGTTTGCTGGCTCCCCAGCAGCCTGATCCCATCCCCTGAGCTCAGGATTGATGATCTTCAGAGCCCCATTTGGCTGGGCATAGGCCATGCAGGGTCAGAAGGGAAAGTCCTCATCCTCCACACGGATTTTAGATGAAGCTGACACCAGCAGTGTCTTGTTTTCATTTCCTGTGGGTGGACGAGGCACTAGACTCCACAGTTTTTGCTGGCAGCTTCTGCCAGTGCCAAACATGTTGTTATTTGAGAATTATTAATCAGATCCAGAGTTAGGCTGTTATTTCTAATCACAGACCTGGGTGGCTCAAGCCCATCTGTATGGCTCATGAAGACGCTGAGCAGCTGGATGGATTGCCCAGCTGCTTCTGTCCCAAGCCAGACTTGGCCAAAATGCCAAAAATAACAGGGAAAGCAAGGGAATAGGAGCCTCCTCTCCTACTGAGCTTAACCTGTAGGGCTCTGGAAATCATGATGGCCATTGGTAGAATGCTGGGACCAATATTTGCTTCAGCCACAAAACCCAATCTGCCTAACGCCTCTCCGTGTTAGGGGACCCTGAGCAAGTCCCCAGCTCTGAGGTGGGAATAGCTGTGCCCAGGGCTATGTTGCCCAATGGCCATGCCCATTTAGGAAGCTGCCCAGGAACAGCTGGACTTAGAAATGGGCTTAGTCTGTCTCTGAAACTTGGAGACCGGGCCTTCAGCTGGCTGAACCCCCGAAAACTATGCGCTTGCTCTGAAACACAAGATATTTTCAGACTATTTTCCACCCAGACATATAACACATGCTGGGTGATTAACTGGCTCTCTTTTTTCCACCTCTCCTCTGTGGCTGGCTCTCCTGGCAAGTTCTCCATCCGCTTTTCTAAATGTTTTCACTGTAAAATGGATGCTTTCCCTCCTGGCAAACAACTATGCCAGTGATCAGCGGGTGATGTTGCCACTGTGGGCTGTGGACCTGTGAGGAAGCATTTCATTAAGAGAAGAGATTGCTCTGGAGTGAAAGTTTTCTATTTGTCATCTCTCTAGGATGAAGAAAACTGCTCATGAAGGCTGGCTGGGGAAGGAGGTGGTCTCTAGAGTCTTGGCAGGGCTGTCCCCTGTGATATTTCAGGGCTGCACACAGAGCTGGGGCTGTTTCCTCTGGGTCATTTGGTCTCTGTTTTCATGGTGAGAGAGAGGAGTTGGTAACTTGTTGGTAACAAGTGTGAGCTGTAGACCTCATGCATGGCAAGCCCTACTCACACTTCCCTGTGCATGGTAGGGTATGGCTTAGAAATATCCTGGGCAGGACCCCAGGGAAGGTGTCTGCCTGGCTCATACAGGCAACAGTGAGTAGTAGGGGTAAAATACAGCCTGAATGGTGCTACTGCAAAACACTCCTGTGTTTACAGGGGGTCAGGCTTTGGCATGGCAGGAGCAGAAGAGCTCTGAGTCAGCTGTAAGCCAGAATGGTGGCTGCAAAGCAGGAATTGGCCATTCAATTTGAGCCTGCAAATGGGTAGGCATGGTTCCTCTTGAAATAAAAAACAGCCCTTCTGCACATTCTGTCTTGCTGCTGAGCTTGGGCTGGAGAAGGTCATGGAGCCCCTAAGATGGGAGCTTTTGCTGGAAAATCTGGTCTTGGCAAACCAGAAATCTCCATGCAGAAGTTGGGGAGGGGGGGAGATGGTGGTGATGCCTCATGGGTTCTGCAGGTCAGTGGGACGTCTTGTGTGGGAGCTAGTGACAGCTTTGCCCAAAGAGCTCTCTGACAACCAGCAGCTTCCTCTGCTTATCTCCTCCTGCTCATCTCCCCCTCCCATCGAGCCAGTGGAAGCTGCTCCCATGAAATCTAAAAAGCAAGCACTGCAATACTTGTCTTTTTGTTGTGAATAATGTCAGGCCTTTTTCTCTGCGAGTGCTATTGAAGCAGCAGCTGTATTTCACCCAGCTGGCAGAGCTCAGGGAGGAGATCAAGTGTTCTCAGCAAAGCTGGGCCAGATCTGTGGCTGGGGGGAGCTGGTGTAATTCTGGTTGATCTCAGTACTGGGCTGCTTTACACCAACTCTGTTCTGGGCTCCCAGACTGAGGCCTTGGGTGGTTTTGGGTGGAGGAGAAGTGCTCTTTGGAGAGGTAAAATAGTCATGTGCTCTGGTGTCTGTGGGACCAGCAGGGTGAGGAGCTTGGCCCCGTGTGCTCATCGTGCTATGGCTCCCTCTGCCAGGTACCACGGGACAGGCGCCAGCTCTTCCTCTGGGCTCAGGAACAGCTTGTTTGGAACACTGGTGGCATGGAAAGTAAAGAAGGCAGGGGCAGATGTACCCGTGGGCACTGCTGGCCCATCTCCCTGGCACGGGCAGGAGTCGTTCCTCTGGCACTGCTGCCTGCAGGCACCTGGCCCTGTGCTGCTGGAACTCCAGGATGAGCAGGACCCCCATGTACCAACCTGTGGTCTCAGCCTGACCCTTGTCCTTGGTCTTGGGCTGTAAAGAAGAGCTTGGGCTGCAAAGCTGCTTTAATTGAAATAGTGTCTCCTCTGGATCCTCAGCTCAACCCTCCTGTCCCTCTGCTCTGTTTGCCCACTAATGGGTAGCTCAGTGTGAGAGTGGGATGAGAAGGATGTGGGGGACTGGAGAAGTCTGGGGGGAGCTTGAGGGGAAGGTTTGTTTGTTTTGATTTTTTCTTTGGACCATTTGTTATATTCTGGTCATGAGGAAACATGTGATTTCTCTCTGCAAGAAAACCCTGAATTTTTTTTTTTTTTAACTTATTTTGTTGTTTTTTTGTGGTTTCCATGTCCTGTTCCCACAACTCCCCCACCTCCCCGAAATCTGGTTCTTAGACCTGAGGGGACCTTTGCCATCAGAGGCTTCCCCCTGCTTTGCACCTCCCTCCAGCACTCACTGAATAAGAAAATGCCTCTGTCCTGGCTGTGCTGTTCCCAGTACCTGTGCTATCTGGTTCCAGCTTGCCAAATCTGCAGGGATTGAGGTGGCTCCTCCAGAGCAATGTGGATGTGCCCTCACCACGTGGATGTGCTCGGAAACAACAATGATGGGAGCAGTGGGGGTGAGAGGAAGGCACAGAACAAATCATGCCCATGGGTGGCTTTTGCTGCCTGACTTGGTTTCTTTCTCCCAGGACCTGCCCAGGGTTTATTTTCCTGCAGGTTTCTGTCCCATCTCTAGGCTGGGTGGATATGCTGGGCTCCTGGCTCACTTGCATGGGTCTGCTTTTCCAGTGCTGTTGACATCTGCTGATCTCGGGTTGCTTTCCAAACATTAAACCCTATGTGGCAAGAGAGAATTGAAGGAGGAGAAGATACCTCATAAATTTTTACTCCACCCTCCATCCTTCCAAACTCTTTCCCCCTTGCAGAGATTGGGAGGAATATAATTTTGCTTGCCCTAGGGGTAAATGAGATGCCATTTAATTGTCTATCACCCATGTTGGAGTGGGGGCTAAAGGATGTTGTGCTTGGCTGTCACCACATGGTACTTGAGGCAGGATGGTGCTTCCTGCATTGCAGCCAAGCCCATGTGCAGCTCTGACTGGAGAGGGATTTGGGCAAGGTGCATTCCTCCTTGCTGCCTGGATATGGGATGCTCACACAGGCTGCAGATCCCTGTGGGGGTGGCTGGGCACAGGGAATTTCCCAGAGGAGGAGGAGGAGGAGGACGAGGAACCGCTGAGTAACGAGGTCAGGCAAAGAGTGAGCTCACTTCTGCAGTCTGTCCTCAGTGGGAGAGATGAAATTATTAACTTGGTGGGAAGGATGGGGAAGTACAACACCTGGGAGAAATTTCTTGCCTACCATGGTGTTGTTTTTCAGCTTTTTTTTTTTTTTTTGAGTTTGGTGCTGTTTTGCAGGTGGTGAGGCAGAACACTGCTCTGCAAAGCAGCTCTGTATTTAGAAGCAAAAGCGAGGCATAGGATGCACGTTTTTAGCATCCCAAATACATTGAGATCAAAGGCAGTTTGCAAGGAAAATGATGGTTATTGCTACTTCCCAAAGCACCAGAGCAGCCCAGGATCTGAACAGCCATGTGGTGCATGACCCTAGTGGGTCCTGGCTTGGCTCCTACTGCTCTCCTGGGACAGGGATAGGCATGGCCAGGAACTGGGCTGCCCTGGAAAAGGTGTCACAACAGGGCTGGAGTGGGAGAGGTGTGAGCTTCCATCCTAGCCCAGCTCACCATGCCCAAACCACCCAATTGTGCTGAGAGCAGCCAACCAAGGCTCAGGCAGCAAAGTCCTCCATGGATGGGCTCTCTGTTGCTTTTTAGTGTTCTATGAGTTTTATGGAGTTTTTATGAGCTGCAGATGTTTGGTATCCAAGGGCAATTTTTTTTTTTTTTCCAGGTGGGCTTTTTCTAAAGCAGGGAATCAAGAGCGTGAACGAAGTGCATGATAATATTCTAAAAGTGGACATTTTTTGCTGTCCCTAAATGCAGCCATTGTGCCAAATGGGGATTTATTTCTCAGTGAGATCATCTGCAGGAAGATGGATTGTAATAGGGTTGTTGTGGCTGCTGGGCTGGTTTTGGGTGCTGGGCAAGGCAGTGTTTGTCAGGAGAGGTAATGCTTTTGTTAGATGCACTGGATCACTGGGAGAAAAACAGGTGACGCACTGGCACACGGGAAAGAAAACAAGAAATGTGTAAGCAGAGACGTGGCCAGCTTCAAACTAAGTGTGTGAGCCAGCTCTGCTCCTGCTCTGCCCATGGTTTGGAGACTCCTTGCTCCGTCTCAGACCTAAGATGGATTTGTGCCAACATCCCTTTGGGGTTTTCACAGCTGTCTCGCTAAAATATAACCCCTTTCCCCACAGACTTAAAGGACTTGACACTTGTAGTTTATCCATCCTAGCTTTTCCTACGTAAACAAGACTGAAAGAGAGATGTGTGAGGTGCTTTTCACAGCTCCCCACCCCATGGTGTGGGAAAGGGGTACTGGGTGGGAGGTGAGCCTGGCTCTAGGGGAGACAGGCAGAGATGGGGACAGGAGTCTGTTCCAAGAAGGATTAATTGAAACACCTGATCAAGCAGATAGCAGCTGAATCCTGCCTGGATTGCTCCTGGATCCCTTGCTCTGCTCCTGGCTTGGTGTCTTCCTCAGGGAAAGGTGGGGGTGATGAACCTGAGTGGTCTGTGTGATGCAGCATCTGGGAAACGCTGCTGGAGGCTTCCTGTGGAAAAATGACTCCACCTCATAGGTGTCACAGCAGGGCTGGGGTGAAACAGGGAGCAGGCAGGAGGAACAAAGACACCTTTGTCACAGTTTGCCAGCCCTGCAGAGCTGCCTGGCCCCATGCCACTAAGGTGTCTGGCTTGCTACCGAGGTCTGGGGGAGGCTGGCTGAGCAGCCAAGAGCTTCCCGGAGCCGGAACTTGGTGGTAGTTGCTGTCTCACCTGGAAAAGCAACCTCCCTCCTGGCAGCAGCATAATGGGGCTTGGAGGGGATAGCCCTTGAAACTGCTGACAGGGCTGACCCCTTCCCTCCCAGCCCACCTCGATGAGGTGGAGATGGTCATGGCAGGACAGGTGACCCTTTGAGGCACAGCTGGGGTGACCCTGGGTGGGCAGGGGGGTGCAGGCGTGGCCGTGTAGCACGGAGCGAGTGGGCACAGGCAGGATTCCTCTGGGAACAGGGGGAGCGTCACTGCGTGGGTGGGCACGGTGCCAGCTCAGCGCTGCCTCTAAAGCACCAGCACTCTGACCTTGCCCAGAGATGCCCTTGGTCCAAACTGGTGCCAAACCAACCCCCCTGTGCAGAGCCACCCCCTCGCCGGGAGGAAAAAGAAGCTCGGGGATCCACAGGTGTGGGCGTTGGGAGTGTATCATTTGCTCTGGAAGGGGAGGAGTTGGGTCCCTCCAGGTCTACGAAGCACCCTTAAAAATCCCAGATTCTACCCAGGGGGTGGAAAAATCCCACCCCTTGGGATCTCCCAGCAGCTTGTTACACCAGCATGAAACCCACTTAAAACCCATCCCCTTTTTGAAGGCAGGAGAGGATGCATCTCTCCTTAAGCCCATGTTTTTTCTCTGGTTCATTGCCGCAGGACAGGTGGGAAACAAGATCTGCTGGCACATTCTCCCTTCCCTGTGATACAATTGCAGTCTCACATCGCTGCTTCAGGTTTGGAAAACCCCTGGGACTGCGAGAGTTAATTCCTCATCCCAGCTGCTTTCCTCCTAGAGCTCAGCAGGAAGAGGGATTGTGCTAGGCAAGGGGCACCACTGCGTAGGGGGAGGAGGGGGGGTGGGAAAGCTTCGTGTTTAGACCTTTTACCTAATTTCCAAAGTTTCAGACCTGAGGGCCATAGCAACAGGAGCTGCCCGCGGTGTGATTGGAGGCTGCAGGCTGCTCCGGGCTGCCCTCCCAGCTTCCAAAGCAGCATCCCCACCGATGGGACACAGTCAGCATCCAGGCCAGTGTTGGCTTTCTGCCTCCCCTTCCCCAAGGGAAGAGCTCAAGGCATGTGGGCGGGTGTGTGTGGATTTGTTGGTTTGTTTTTTTTTTCTTCCCCAGCTGATTGTCTTTGCTCATTTTAAATATGTTTTCCCTGGTTTCTATGTGTTGTTTAAAAAGTTCTTGGCACTTGTGAAATCAGATGGCATCCAGGAAAGTTCTCATGAAGACCTGCCCAGAAATCCATAGGATGGGACTAACCCAGCGAGGTGTTGTGTGTATTTGTATAACCACATAGAAGTGAGAGGGGATGGCACTTTGCAGCTACAGAACAGAATCTGGCCCAAAGGAGCTCGAGTCCTAAAACACTTCCCTTTTACAAAGGTCAAATAAGCCTTTGCAAAAATACCAGGACTTCCCAGAAACCAAAAGCAAATATGTGATTCTGGGGAATAAAACTGCAAACTGTTCTTGTTATGCCTATAACTTACTAATTCTCCTTTTGGTTTTATTAGTGGGGTTCAACCATCGTCTCCAAGCACAGACCATCCTGGAGAAACACAGAATCATAGAATATCCTGAGTTGGAAGAGACCCAGAAGGATCACTGAATCCAACTCCTGGCCTTGTACAGGACAGCCCCAAGAATCCCACCATGTGCCTGGGTCGTTGTCCAAATGCTTCTTGACCTCTGTCAGGCTTGGTGCAGTCTCTACAGGTGAAAAAAAAACCACCAATGAGACTTGGATGTGCTTCCCATGAGTTTTCTGAGCATCAAACTCTTCTTTTGGTGGTACCATCCCCTATTATCCCTCAGTAGCACTGCAGAACTGTTGCAGCCATGCGCTTGGTTTCTGCAGGTCATTGAGACCAAATCCCCTCGACTCTTCCAGAGCTGCTCTTCGGGCAGAATCACATCCTTATCTGGAGATGTGAGATTTTCTGGCAGCACTGAGCCTGTCATGCCAGTGAGTGATGAGAAAAAGGAAGGAATAAAAGTGGTTGAAAGGAAAAGCCCTTGCTAAGGAAAAGATGGGGATTGTAGGAGTTGATGTCAATCAAGCTGACCTGTATACCCCAGACCTTCAGGATCACTCAAAGCTTCAGCAGAGCAGGTAAGCTTGATTATGTCTGTGTTATGGTTCTCTTGTGCAGCAGGGTGCATCTTCCCTCCATCCTTCTCCCTCGATGAGCCACAAGTTTAGCAAAACATATGCTTAAGCCACTCACTGAATCCACTTAATTCTCCTTATGCTGGCACCAGGTTGTCTTTGTCATGGGGAAAAGCTTTTCAGCATGGAGCTGGCTGTGTTTCTGCTCTTCCCAGCTTGCACATGGCTGTGTGTGTTTACAGTTCCTTTCCCATAGAGAAGCACATATTTCCATGTGTGTTATATCTTTATCTTCCAATCAGAATTAGTATTTAGGAAAAAAGAAGGGCGACATACTTCAGTGAAAGCTACCTTTGTGTTTTCTGGAGACTTGCTGTGCTCAAAGCTTTCTGTGCATCCCTGTAACATTTGAACCCTACCACGAACAGCGAGACATGGTTCTTCCCTAGGGAGCTGTGTGCAGAGAGGATGATCTTCCCCAGGATTTTAATAAGCCATGAAATTGGGTATTCAGCTGTGTATTAAAAAATCACAGTTTTTAGTCCATTCATCCTAAAGGTCTGTTGTGATATTTCTATCCTTCGGTGCCCTTTGAATGTCAGGTTGTCTCTTCAGCCATATCCTACTCTAGTGCTTGTCAGCCAGTGATTCCCCACCATCCCCTCTCCCTTCCACTTTATATATTTGGTACTTCTCTCCCAACATGGGATTTGTGCAGAAAAGCCTTGAAAGCTTGGAGAATCACTCTTTTCCCAGGGGTGCAAGCCCAGCAGAAGCATTTCCCTTGCAGTCATAGAGCAGACAACAGCTGGATTGCTTACTTGCATTCATCTTTAGGAATCATTCGAATATAAATAGGATCCTTATCAAACCAGGTTCATCCAAAGGACAAGGCCGTATTAATTGTTTGCAGAACTCCAGCAAATAAACAGCATTCCTCCTGATTCCTTATTTGCCTGCTTTACCTCCAATGGCCAACTCAAGCAGAGGTGGGGGGTGGGGTGTGGTGGTGACAGGCTTTGGCAAGTGCCCAGTTTCTCAGGTGGTAGGATCAAGCACTATGGAAACAACTTCTATCTGGAGCCTTTAAATTATGGATTTAGGAGGAAAAAACCCGTGCCTATGGCATCTGGGGGTCTAAGTGTAGAGGAGAGATCTGCTGTGAGCAAGGCTTTTTTTTTTTGCTTGAAGCCATTTGCGGTGCTCTGCAGTAAGGTGGGGGAAGTGGATTGCAACAGGGGTGATGAAATAGAGGTGGGGGGATTGGCTCCCTTCCCAGGCAAGGACTGGCATCCTAAAGCTCAAGGGCTGGAGTACAAGAGGCCAGAAGCTGTAAGGACTTTCTGTGCCCCAGGAAAAAAAAGCAACTGACACAGGGCACTGCCAGAGCTCTCAACACCTGACCTCTCCATCCCTTCTGGAAAGTTCTCTATGGCCAAGCTGGTCATCTGCCCAACAAGGAGAGAAAAATTTTGCAAGCATCCCCCTTTCTCTTGATGCAGCCTGGATGGCCAAAACAGCTTGTTATTCTGACCAGGCTGCCTTGCCCAGCCATGGCTGCTCTCCAGAGCATGTCTGGATGGTTTCTTTGCCAGGGATCTGCCCTGTGAAGCACATCATTGCTGGGGCTGAAGGCTCGGAGCCTGAGATTGCAGGGAAGGAAGGGCAAGTTAATGTTGATGCTGGCCAGGCTGCTGGCTCAGCAGAAGAGCTCATGTCTGCAAAACTTCAATCTGGGGCTAAATTTAAACACCAAAATGGAGCGTTTAGAAGCCCAGAGAATAGCCCAGCCCTCGTCTCCGGTGGCTTCCTCCAGTCAGCCCTCCCTTTGGCAAGGAAGAAGCTTTTGTTTCCCTTGGACTCCAGGCCAGCTTGGAATAATAGCCCCAGCAAAACCCTCCCTGCCCCAGCACAATGAAGCAGTGCTCTCAATTCCCAGATGTGCAGGAGGGAAGTGTCCAGCGCGTCCCCTCCTGATGCTTCCCTTCCAGATGTGGAGTGGCAGGGAGCTGGAGACAGCCCATTGCCAGCCAGGAAGTGCGCTGAAGAGAGGATAGTGGAGTTTTCCCTTGGAAACCCTCTGGATCTC
The DNA here is from genome assembly GCA_013397135.1 of Pachyramphus minor. Classification (NCBI taxonomy): domain Eukaryota; kingdom Metazoa; phylum Chordata; class Aves; order Passeriformes; family Tyrannidae; genus Pachyramphus; species Pachyramphus minor. The sequence goes on from VYXB01006785.1 coordinate 1,449,202, forward strand.
ACTGCTTGTGACTAAGGGAAGTGGTTTGGGATGCCCTGCGAGCTATTCAGCTGGTTTGCAACAGCTCGAGTGTGCTCCATGCTGCAGGGAGGAAGTGCCCCTCCAGCAAAGGTGAGGGTGCATTCCCTCCCAGATGTGTCTGCATCCTCAGAGAGCCCTCAGTCCACATCTTTTCATCCTCAAACAGCTCTTGATCCTCATCATTTCCTCCTGAGCCACACCAGTGGGGCTGGACTCTGTTAAAATTCGTGTAGACAACTTGATGGGACAGAGACCCAGCACCAAGGGACTCATCCCTCTGCTCAGTCCTCACTGAGGGCTCACTCAGGGCTCAACAGGGCACAAAGCCTTATGCCAAGGTCATGACTCTCAAGTGAGCTGATGTCCCTGTGGGATGAATTTGGAGACTGGAATCCCCCTGGAATGAGGTGGGGGTGTCTCAGGTTTAACTGGTACATGAAAAGTGACTTTCAGGGGAAATGCAGAAGGGTTTGGGCAGCTCAGGAAGGGGCTGCCCATGGGCACAGCTGCCTCTCGTGGTGCCAGTGGGTGACACAAGCCAGGGCACCGCATCGCGTGACCCGGGTTGGCGGTGCCTTCCCGGTGGAAAATTCCTGCCCGTGGGCAACATCCTCCTGCCTTTATTTTTAAGCAGTTCACTAAGGACACAGGGAGATAATAGGTGCTGACAGGGGCCTGGCTGCTAATTGGGCTTTGGCCAGGGCTTCCATGATATTCGTAATTAGAGGAGGGTGGGAGGGGGTTGGCGGAGGGTGAGGACAACAGCACACAGATGTGATGGGAGAGACAGAGCTTGCAGAGGGGCTGGGGATCTCCAAGGAGGTCACAGGGAGGGATGCTGATGCTGAAAGTCAGCGTCAAGATTACTCATATCCGTGACACCAGCTTGGGTTCCCTCCCAGGTCGTCGCTGTGCTGGGAAGGCTGGAGACAGGGTGTTCCCGTCTGTGGGATGGGGATCCAGACCCTGGACAGTGTCAGAGCTGATCCATCACCATGTAAAAACAATGCTGAGTATTGGGAGCAGTCACCTTAAACTTGGGGTGCTCATGGCATTTTCCTGCAGAGGCTCTCTGCTCTTCCTTTTCACATCTTTCCTTTCCCTTTCTCCTTTTCCCTTATTTTGATGCAGCCACATGTGTTCCCAGGGCTCACCCACTGGGGTGGATGCTGACCTGACCCTTTGCAAATCCAACCCTTTATTTAAAAAGCTTTTTTTCTTTGCCTAAATTGAATTTTCCACTCCATAAGAAAGGTACTTTACTTGGCTGTTTACAAGGGAAAAATACATACCAGAAAAAAAAACAACCCAGGAGGTTTAGGTTAAATTTCAGGTTGAAGCTGTTTTGCTTGCCATGAAGGAATAGTGCAGGTGTCTCAAGTCAAATGCTTCAGGGGTCTTTGCAAGATTAAACCTTGTAGTTTGTCTTTCTGAATGTGCAAAAATATCCAAGGGAAACCTTTGCCCTGGTGGCAACTCAGTACAGTTTCCAGTCTATCTCAAGAAGAAATCTTGAATAAAAATAGAAAGATGTGGACACAGAAGACCCTCTGCAAGATGTAAACAATATGTATTTAAGAAGGGATGTATTTAGAATGAATCAGAAAGCAAGTATATCAGGAGCCCTATGGAGATGTTGGACATCATACTGAAAGTCATGAGGGTAACTCAGGTGGGGCACCAGGTAAAGACCAGATGTGGGTGATGCTGTGGCCATGGAGTGGCTTATTGCTTGATGCCAGTTATGGCGTCCCCATCCATCTGCTGGCAGGGAGAAGAGAGGTTGATAGGGCTGCAGAAATAGCCTGAAGTCCACAAATGGATGCCTTCAGGTGCTGTGCAGGGAAGATTTCCAGGTTTCTGGGTAGCAGAGTTCAGTGTCAGAGGTGTGCAGTGTGTCCATGCATGGCCTGGGGGAGGCAGGAGAATTTTCCTGCTCTGTCCCTGTCTGCCTGATGGAGGGAAGGTGTTGCAGCACCCTCAAACCCCAGTGCCATGAGGCTGGAGACTGCTGCCCTAATGCCTGGGTTTGCAAGTGATGCTTGGACTCACACCCTGTATCCCTTGCATAGGTAAAGGGCTCAGGTACCACGTAGTCTGGACTCCCGGGCTGTATTCACCTCAGAGTAGCTCTGCTTTAAATTAACCTCTGCTGTTAAATTTCACCTCTGCTTTAAATTAACAGACGGGAAAAGTTAAAGAGGGAGGAGAAGGAGACGGGAGGAGGAGCAGGGATGGGAGGGGGTGGCTGGTCCCCGCCAGCCGCTTGGGCAATATCGGCGGCGATCACGTGCGGAGCTCTGCTTTCGGCATAGCCCGCGTGTTTGTGCGGCACGGGGAGGGGGTGTGAAACCAGCTCCCACTTCCAGGAATCCTCCCGGCACAGGATACGCGGCGGGGAGCTGGTAAACATGATACAACCGCTGGCCGGTAACTCAATCGGCTCCCTGCATTAGCTGCTCCCTACCCGGGGACCTCGCCAGCCTGGTGGCTTCTGGGGGTGGCAAGTGCACGGGACAGCGTGTCCCAGGGCATGTGGCATCACCAGCGGGGGGAGGCGGGGAAGGGGAAGGGGGGCAGGAGTGATGGGAATGGTGGGGGGAGCTTGCACTTAGAGTCTGAAGACAGGGTGAGTGGATATTCCTCGGGTGCAGCTTGGGTCCAGCTGCTGCTTGCAAACCCTCTCAAAGTCAGAAATAGCCACTTGGCTGAGGAACAACCCTCTCCCTCACGCTCCCCTTCCCCACCTCTCCATTCCAGCGGCTGCAGGAGCTTTGGATAACATCCCACACGCGTTCAGATATAACACCCTCTCCCCTGCTCTGGCTGCCAGCTCGACTCAGGCAGCTCCGAAGCTGCCTACCAGCCAAAATACATCTCGCTTGGGCTTTTTGCCCCCTCCCCTGCCTCTCAGGACGACTTGTTTATTGCTGGGTGCAGGGAAACCGTGACCTCTGCTGCCTGCCGTCCCCTCTGGCTCCCTGTCCCCGGGAGCGGCAGGGGGCCGGCTGGGGACATGCGAGGGGACACCCGAAGGCAGGGCAGGGTGCCTGGATCTCCGGATACGAGAGGAGAGGAGTGGGAAGAAGGGGGTTTTGCAATAACAGTGCGTCACATTAATTAGACCAGTGACGGGCTTTGGATGGTTTCTGTTAGCAACAACCGTGTGGTGACTGAGTATGGATGATCCCAAGTGGGAGAGCTGGGGAGACCTGGTGAGGTAGGAATGGGACTGAAATGAGTTAATATGGACCATAAAGTCATGCAGGTGAAGGTGGGTAAGAAAAGCTCCTGCTGGTGCTTTGGGGCTTGTCTGGCGTGGCAGAGGAGGGAATGGCTGGGGACAAGGACACCTTGAGGGTGGGATGCTCTCAGTGGGTGGGGACATACTCCCCATGGCAAAGGGGACTGCTGTGCCCCCTGCACCCAGCCTGGCCTGCCTGCAGGAGGCAGCTTTGGATGAGAGGGGCAACAAGGTGATCAGAGGGATGAGAGAACCCAGGGGAGATAGGACAAGCTTGGCTGGTCTGACTTAGCAAAGCAGGGAGCATGAGTGGCACACAGAACCTTCCTGCTCCTGCCCCATGCCCAGGTCTCCAGCAAATTTGCCCTAATAAATTTCTTTATCTATTTTTCGGCTGAGACTAGGGAAGAACAGGATCTGGTTCTTTTTTTTTTTTAGCCCTCAGCTTCATTTCTTTCGTCTAGGGAGGCAGGGCCTGGCCAAGCAGCCCTCTGCAGGAAACAGGGTGGGTTTTGTACCACCCACTGGTTTATTAGTATTTTTAGAGCACACCACAGGCACTAGGTCACTGAAGTGAGTGAAATTCCACCCTGGAGCCTGGAACAACTCCTCATCACCATCCCTCTCCTTGGGGATGGACTGGAGTCAACAGCTGAGCCAGGGCTCAAGTGTCCTGGTCACTGCAGTGCCCGGCTGGGGTGAGGGGCAGCTGGGGTGGGTTGGGTGCCAGGGCTCTGAGTGGCAAAGCTGTGGGTAGAGTACAGCCCTCCTGCTCTTATCACTCCTAGAAAAGCCCCATGGGAGTGAGGGTCTGGCTGTGCTGAGCTGGAGACCCCATTCCAGGGTGGCACAGGATGCCCAAGGGCTCTCAGTGCAAGTGATCACAGTGGGGGATTTGTTTGGTGGGATGATGGACACCCTGCATCGAGGGAACTGGGAGTGGCTGGGATGTTGAGATGAGACTGGGACAAACTGGAGAGTGGTGGGGAGCTCCAGTGTGTCTAGGAGAAGGTCACCAGTACTGTGCTTGCTCAGTGATGAGTTGGCAACATGGTGAGTCAGAAGCTGAGGAGGGGGGAAAAACCTAGCAAAGGGGAATGTGTGGGGCTTAATATGGCACAGAACATCTCCCTGAGAACACAGCTCGGGTCTCTTCATCATCTACAGCAGTGAGTGATGCAAGGGAAGCATCTTGCCAAGGCTTGGGCTCAACAGGGAGTGAGTCAGGTGGGTGGGAATCTCACCTCTTGAATCACTGCTGACGGCACTGGCAGCTCCCCCCCCAAGCTTTCTCTTGTGAGGGGTGATGGAGTCACAGTCCCCTTGGGGGGGGCTTCAGGGGAAAACCATCACTTTATAATTTAAATCTGAAATAAAGGGAGAAACTGTCTCCTGGGATGCTGATCCAACCAGAAAGTGTAACAGGAGATGCTCCCAGGAAGAGCAGCAGGTATTAGATCCCAGCTTTAAGGCAAATGATTTGCCTGGCAATTAGGACAGGCAAGGTGAGCTGAGAGTTGTCCTTTGAGAGCTACACCTCACAAGGTGTGAAATATCTTCATCAGCCTTTTCTGATGATCTTCCAGGAGATGATTTTTTCTGCTTGAGCTGCCCCAAGTACTTGGCATCACCTGGTTCAGGTGGCCCAAGCACCCAGCATTGATCAACACATGCAGGGAGCCTGTTGCCTTCATCCAGAGATACACACACTGATGGGATTTAGCAGGACCAACACTCAGACCATGTCTTGAACCTCAAAAGTTGTGACAGAATCCCTGTGGGAGGGAGCTGAAGAAGAGGGTGCAGGCAGGCTTGGGAAGTGGGATGTCTTTCCTGAGCCATCCTTTCCTGGTGTGGTGCACAGGGCGGTGTGATGGGGAGAGGATGGCCTTGTGGGCATGCCAAATCCTTTCTGCCTGTCCATGCTCAGAGCAAGGGCTCCCCTGTGCCCACACCTCTCCTCAACACTCGAGAGTTTCGGGGTGATTCTTCCCCTCTAATACACAACCCAAAGCCTGCACTTCCTGGTGTCATACTGCCACTCCACAGCTCTGCTCCGGGGACATCCCCTCTGGTGTTTTTTTTCCTCCTGGCCTTTTTCTCAGAGATCCACCCCTTTTTTTTTTTCCTAAACGGGCTGTTTCCCCTAATAGCCAGCACCCAGCAGCCGGCAGCTGACAGCTCAGTTGCTTTGCCTTATGCACAAAACTTTCCACTTGTGCTTTTCGTCTTCCCAGAGGAGGAAGCGCCTGCTCTCCCCGGCCTCTTGCCTGCAGAAGTGTGCGGGAAACGTCTGCCCTCCTGTGTTCAAAGTCCCCTCCAAAGAGAAGCCAAGGGTGCACTGACCTCATGGAGTAAATATTTTCCATGACATCTGCTTCGGACATCTCCCCTCAGGCTCTGTACCTATAGCTGAGCCGGCTACAGGTTTGCAGCCAGCTCTGCTGGTGCACAGCTAAATTCTGCTCTCTCCTTGTTTCCCTACATGTCCCCATGCAATGTCACCACCTGAAGGTTTCAGTGACCTCCCTGGACCCCCCTCCAGGGACTGTGCTGGCCAAGGAGGTGTCCCACAGGCCGGTGCTGCTGCCTGGGGACAGCGGATCCTTCCATCTTGCTGTGATGGTTTCTCCAACACTTCCCCTCTCCTGCTCACAGCTCTAACGTGCCTGTGGTCATGAACTGCTGCCAAGCCAGCTGGGAACTGGAGCCAGCAGCCTTGGAGCAGGCACGAAGCATCCGTGGGCCTGAGGTGAGATTCAGAGAGGTTGCTCTAAAGTGGGAACAACTTGTCACCAGGCAAAGAGGAGAGACACTTACTGACTCTGTATCCTTGCTGCTAACCCAGCTGAATGAGAAGGGGAGCATGATCCAGCAGGTGTTTTCCACATCCAGCCTCTCACTGTTTTTGCTGTACAGAGTTCTCCACCCTGACAGTGTTCTTCTCAAGGGGACAGTCCCATCTGGCACCGGTCCCTGGTGGGTCTTGGCAGCTGGATTTGCACCACAGGTGCTGCAGAGCCCAGGGCTCCTCATGGTCAAGGTCTGTTTTACTTGCAACCACAAAAAATCACTGTCTTTCCCTCACCATTGGCTTGCTAAGACAAGGTGCTGTGGTCATTCTCCTGACAGGGCTTTTCAAACCATGTGCTGACTCCCAGCTCCAGTGCAGTTCTCCTGGGGCATTTCATGGATTGGATTCCTTAGGATTAGATCCCTCTCACCACCCCTCTTGTGGAACAGAGAGAGAAAACACAATATGGTGTCAGAAATAATGCCAAGCATATGGCACGCAGCAGGAGGTGTCAAAAGATGCTCCCTTCAGCCTCACAGGCAGTCATGTGCCTTCTGCATTAGCCATGTAGGGAAAATTACCCAAGCAATTTGATGTGGGCATTTCAGAGCCCTTTATTTCTTGGGGCAGGTTTCACCTACAGCAAAGGTGCCTCTGCAAGTGAGGCAAGGACAACAGCTATGCCCATTCTCCTGGTGGCTCCTCCCCATTTTGTATAAGAGATGCCAGTGTTTCCCAGTTCTGCATGGGAGAAGTGCCATTCTTACCTACAGGGTTGTTAGTGCTAGAGTTAAAATGAATATTAAATATCTATTAACCTGGGTGGGTTTAGGGCTTGGCATTTTTGTCTTTTTAGCAAGATTTTTTTTTAATTTTAAACAGCTCTCCTTTTGGCAGACAGGGAAGTGTCTTACACTTTCTTGCCTGGTGGTAGCTTCACAGGAATGCTGAAGGATGCAGTGGAGTGCTTGGCTGGACCAGGGCTGGACCAGCCTGTGATTCCATATATTATCCTGCACCTGCTGGGGAGCAAGTCATGGACCTCCTCCCTCCCTCCCTCCCGTGCTCCTGAAGAAATGTGTGTGTCCATGTGAGGTTCCCAGCACTCCCCTATAGCTGTGAGCCACAGAAGCATTGGGTGTGCAGGGTGCTGTCAATGAGCTGCAAAAGAGGGTGAGCTCTGAAGATGCACATGTCCATGGAACATTTCTGCATCTGTTTTTGTCTCCTCCTTGGAGAAGACGTATCTTTGCTCTTCAACAAGTGCTGTGCTCCTCTGTGTGAACCCCAAGGGGGATATCTGTTCCTGGGAGGATGCAAAGGCACATCCCACCTGAAGGTGACAGCTCAGTGTTGGGGAAATGATTCTCTGCTGGAAGTGCCTGCCTGTTGGACACGGCAGAATTTTGGAGGGGGTGGGTGTTGCATAATATTACTGGAGGCTGACTTTTAGCTGGATGTATAAATCTTGGTCTTCCCAAGGCCTGGATCTTCCCTGGGACCACTGCTCTGTCTCCTTGCATTTCTGGGGAGAGGAAACTGTGGCTCACCTCACCGCAAGCACAAATTAGTTGTTTTTCGTTGCTTTGTGGGTTAGGGGTTTTTTTAAAAAATTTTTTTGGGGGTTTTGCATGTTCAGTTTGAACAATAAAACATCTGTTCCCGAGCCCAGCAGCTGGACCAAAATGAAGTGACGTTAGCATCAATTATCCTCCGGGATGGGGAGGCTGATGGGAGAATGGTGCAGATTTCCTTAACGCTGAATAACAAATGAGAACAACAGCTTGGCTCAGTGGCTCGTGTTCCCATGTTCCCGGAGAGCCTCCAAACAACCCACCTGCTCGAGCCCTCGTGTTGGTGCCACGGCTCTGGGTACCACACATCCTCTCTGGGGTGGGTGGGTGAGATGCTTTTGCAGCAACTGGGGAGTAAACCCCATTTTTAGTGGAAGGGCTTATGGATAGTGTGGTGGCAAAGGATTTTTCTGAACACACCAAGCATCACAGTGATTTTTTTTTTTTTTTTGGTGTGCACCCTCCTCCTGTGGGCCCCAGTGGGGACATCACCTATGGTGGGTGCAGGCACCCAGCCTGGGGCAGAGCTGGGGTTCACAGAGGGATGGGATGATGCAGAATCACGTTCCCTGCGTACAGAAAGGGACTATTAACAGGCACAAAGAGGGGAGCGATGGAGCACAATGGCTGTGATTTGTTGGCAGTTGCGACCTACAGTCCCTGGCAGCACCTCAAAGCAGCTGTGAAGTGCCAGTCGGTGGCGATGCTTCTGCGCGTGATGTGGGGCGCCTGACCCTGGCGTAAGGCTGGGACACGGGCTGGGACACGGGCTGGGACACGGGCTGCCCGGTGGGGAGGGCACTGACCCGGCGTCTCCTCCCTGGGGCCCCGCAGATGAATCCCGAGGGCGTTTGTGACAGGCCGAGTGCTTCAGGGACATGGTGGCTTGGGTCCCATCCTGTCCCATCCTGAACACACTCACTAAAGGCAGGTTATTTCCCTGCATCCCAGTAGCACAGAGAGAAAACAGTGACTGTTGGGAAAACTGAAGAAAATTATCAGGGAGAAGCATTTTCATGAGCGAACTGCTTTGTACCTGCACAGCCAGATGCCTGAATAACTTAATGCAGGCTTCAGGAAATAATTTCAGCTGCTGCAATTTTAAATCCTCTAAAATAGCTTTCCTGTTCCCTGGAGAGCTGTGAATTTTTTAGGCCTGACAGCTTCCAGCACCCCGCAGGTGAGGTACAGCTGCTCAGTGGGGCAGGACCGGGGGAAAGTGGGGCTTATGGGGCTCACGTGATGCTCATCATCATTTTTTGGAAGGAAAGTGAGTGTTTGGGGTGAGCAGCAGGAGAGAAGGAGCTCCTTTGGCAATAACAGCTTGCTCCAAAAATCCAACAGAATCAAGCACCCATTTTGTTTGGCTTCTTCCTTGAATGTCATGGGTACCACCTTAGGGCAGCGTGTTGGTGATGGGCTGTGTGTGGGTGTCCTGGCTCTGTCCCGGTGCATCTGCACTCCTGGGTACTCTCCAGCACTGCTGCTCGTGTGGGAGCATCACCCACATGTCATAGAATGGTTTGGGTTGAAAGGGACCTTAGAGATCATCTCATTCCAACCCCATTCCATGGGCAGGGGCATCTTCCATGAGATCAGGTTGCTCCAAGCCCTGTCCAACCTGGCCTTGGACACCTTCCAGGCATGGGGCAGCCACAGCTTCTCTGGGCAACCTGTGCCAGGGCCTCACCACCCTCACAGGGAAGGATTTCTTCCTGATATCTAATCTAAGCCTGCTCTCTGTCAGGTTGAAGCCATCATCCCTTGTCCACACCACCCAGCAAAGACACTGCTGATATAAACCTCGTGCTTTCTTGCCTGAGCCATTTTATTCTAATCCCTTATTGCCTTTGGCCTCCAGCCTTGGTTATATCAACACTGGGCCAGAACTATCCCAGGTGTCATGTCTGATGTTCATTGCCTCTCTGCTCCCAGACTGGGCTCTGCAGGCACTCCTGCCCTGGCCTCTCCTACCAGAAATGGAGTCCAGCTGGGAAAATCCCCAGAACTTCACTCAGAAGAGACTTGGCAGAATTAGAAGCAAAAGTAAAGGAAGCTTTGGTTTATATATAAAAAAAAAGAAAAATAGATCACTTTGTCCCAAAGCAACTGAACTCAGCCCAGTATGTCTATTTTTCATTACTTTTTGTACTGTACTCCAGCCTGTTTTCTCAAGCTTTACAAAAGCAAGTGGGTTCTCATTCTGTTTTCCTGTCCCATCCCTCAGTAACATACTGAACTGGCTGGTAGGTCTGGCAAAGGCATTAGTTCCTCCCACCATTCGGGTCTTTCTGGCTGTACAAAAATAGGTGCCAGTGCTGGAGGTTGGGTTGATCTCTAGCAGGGAGGAAAAGGTTTGTTGGGTCCTGGGTTTCCCAAAAATTCCCATCTGGCAGGAATTAATCAGCTGAGCATTGGGCAGCCAGGGAGGTGCACTGGACAGGGTGGATGGGAAAGGAATGAGGATGGTTAAATCCACTGGCAGTGGATATAACAAGAAAGGCTTTCTTCCCCTGCAGGGCTGGATTAGGGAAGAGTTTGTCGACCAGACACAAAACCTGGTAATCCCTTTGTGTTGGGATAAGGTGGGCTATGCTGAAAGCATGTGGAATGGGGCAACCTTGACTCCAGGCATCTCTTTCTTCACCAGCCTTGCAGCAGAAACAGTTTGGGAAGATCCTCGAGTGCATCAGGATCCAGGTATATGGACCCAAGATAAAGGCCAAGGTCCCTGCACCTTGCCTGATCCACCTGAGGTCTCTCCCTTTCTTCTTTTCCTCTAGTTTGCAGTGGCCTGCTTTTCCCAGCCTTCTTGGCAATCCTAAGGAATAGGAGACAGATGCCTAAATATCTTCTGAGGAGCTGGATTTTAATCCCTCCCTGTAGCACTGCTCTGGGTCCCTGTAAGCCATCACACCTCTGCAAGGACCGAGCCTCCCACGCATCACCCTTCCCTACCCAGGGAAAAATGTGCCCTCAGGAGCACGAGGTGATGGGAAACAGGGTTTTGTGACACCAGGCAAGCTGGGATATACAGCAGCTACCTGTAGGTCATCGCCTGGAGAAAGCTTTGGAGGGTTGAATGGGACAGAAAATGTTGAAAAAGGCTCAGGAGGATTACAAGGTCTGTGCAATGCAGTTGAATGCCAAGGAAAAAGGAGGTGGGATAGGGGAAGAAGGGAGAAAAGCAAGGCAGGGGCAGCATTCTGTGCCACACAACATCTGAGACATGGGTGGGATGCCCTGTGTGGGCAGTGACCAGGCAAGGGATGCACAGCTCTGCCTTGTCCCAGAGGCTCTGTGGGGTGGTTCTGGAGATCTTCCTACTGCCAGGGTAGAGCATAGCCTCAGGCTGGGGCTAAAAATGTTGTAATCACATTTGCATCCCAACTCGGTGGGGGTTTGTGCTCTGCTGGGCTCTCATTCAGCACTGCTCACCCAGAGGCTGCTTCCACCCTGAACCCAGAGCCCTCATTGCTGCCCGGGGCAGCTCGGGATGAAGGAATGGGGGGACTGTTTGCTGCTGGTGCAGGGAGCTTTCCTCCCCCCACCCCTTCATTTCAACACACCCACCTCTGGCTTGTTTGCACAGCTCAAAATGTTCCGAGCATTATCAGTGTTTGCACTTTTGCCACTGTTTGTGCTGGTTGCACTTTAAAGGCAATAAAGTCAAGCTTTGTTTGCATACAAGGAAACTCTATTTTTTCTCCTCAATGCACCAGAACTCGCCCTAAAACATGGCACCAAGCACCCCTGTAAGCCCTGGGCCTGCCTGGGCTCTTGGGGATGATGTTCCTGGGGGAAAAGGGCCTCGATGTGTGCAAACACACCAGGCTCGCACTGTGCATCACACCATGGTTCTGCCAGTTGAGTTTGAGCTTCATGGGGTGGGGGGCAGCCAAAACCAACATTCCCCCCTTTCCCCTTTTGATGAAGCCAGTGCCAAGGTATCCTGGGTCACACGGGCCCAGCAGGCCCTTTTCCAAGTGAACTGGCACAAAGCCACTTCACCCCCACTGAGTCCTGGTGCTCATGGGAGCAGCACAGGAGTGGGGTGCTGCTGATGACATGGGGTCCCACCGGTGCAGGGGGGTGACCTCTTGTATGCCCAGCCACCCACAGCTGTCCCCACACGCTGACACCACCTCCCATGTGCCTTCTGCGACAGGCTGTCCCCATCCAGAGGTTAAACATTAACAGGCTGGGGCCAGCACAAGGCCAGGGGAGTCTCTGGAGTGGCTTGGGGAAGGGTGTTGTTTCCAGAGAAAGCAATGCTAATAAAGTGCCCTCCACTGGGCTGCCCAGTGACCCTCTCCCATTTGGCTGCTCCTCCATCCCTGCTCACAGAAAGCCTTCCTCCATCGTCCTCCTCTGTTCCCTGTCTGCTGGAGTCTCAGCTGCCCAGCACATCACTCCATGGGCAGGATATTGCACACACTGCCTGAGGCTGACCCGGCTGGAGATGCTGCTGGGGCGTGTGCTCACCCTCTCAGGGTGATGCCAACTCCACCACTGCCCCTCTGAGCACTTGGCACCGCTCCAGCACCCTCATGGTGGGGTAGAGCCCATGGCAAACCCTGTTCTCCACAGCTTGGTGGCCAGAGGGTGACCACAGCTGCGTGTTTTTCCTGGAAGGACAACAACGCTTCTTGCAACCGATCCCTCGATTAACGTAAGGCATTTTCCCCACCCTGCCGGGGCACATGTCACCTCTGGAAAGAGCAGCCTCGATGGCTCAGCACCAGGAACACGCTGTAAACAAGGTGCCTGCCGGCTCTTGGCTCTGCAGGGACACCTGGGGCTGCAAGGAACCAGGAAAGGTACAAAAAAACAAAACAAAAAAACCACCAAAACCAAAAATAAAAACAGAACAAAAAAACACAACAACAACAACCCCCTGAAACAAAACAAATAAAAACACCAAAACAAAAACAAAACCACAAACAAACAAAAAACCCCAAACAAACAAAAAGAAAAAAAAAAAAGAAGACGTGTGGAAAAGACAAAGCTGGAAATAATGGCTCACCACAACCCAAAATGTGGGTTCTGGGCTGTGTGGCAGCTAACCCTTCCCTCTCCAGGACACCATCTCCTTGACAGTCAGCCCCCTTTTGGAAAACACCTGGGATTTTTAAATACTCTGATAAAACAGCCTTAGCTGTCTGAGGGGTGCAGCTCACACAGGTCTGCTGGGCCGGGAAAGGATGGTGGCATGGAATCACAGAATCATGGAATGCTTTGGTCTGGAAGGGACCTTTAAGACCATCTAGTTCCAACCCAGTGAAAGACCCACTATTTGGTGCATCCTGATGCCTCCTTGGCAAGTAATCACCAATGGCTCCCTGAATTTCCCATTTTGTTCTTGGGGACCATTTTCCAGACCAGGAGCAAATGGCTGCAGTTTGCCATGTTGTCTCCATCTCTAAAAAGAGAGACAGTGCAGAGCAGAGTGAGGCTGTGGCAAAGCCTGGCTGCCTGCAAACCCAGTGCTTTGTCCTCTCAGTCATGCTGAGGGGGTTATCTGGCAAGCACAGCTCTGGAGAGCATCCCAGGATGTGCCTGGTGCCGCCTGCTCCCACCCAGTGTGGGCTGAGCCGTGCAGGTGGGCACAGGGCACATGCTGGGGAGCTCATCTTGCCCAGCACAGCCTTGGCTGCAGCTCTTGTTCTCCTGTTTCCATTCTGCCCCTCTGGAGAATGGAAAATTCTGGAGAATGGAGAATTTCCATCTCTCCCCCATCTCCTGCAACTGCAAACAGCTCTCCCCCGCTCGCGGTCCAGACTGGCATTCCTTGGAGTCATCCAGGCTCAGCGGTGCTTTTCCCTAAGAAACTGTGATGCCAACATGTAGCAGGCATTGCAGTGTGGTGAGAATTCATGGGTCTAATCCTGCCTTAGCCCAAACACAGGGACTGAGGCATGAGGTGAGCTTGGGCAGGAGACACAATCCAATCCCTGTATTGCATCCCAAACCCTGCAGAGCACAGGGTGACATGAACATACCCATGGTGCTAAGTGCTGCCTGTAATCCCAGGATTAGGTTTTACTGCTTGTTATATCCCTGGTACACTCACAGCTCCGTTCCCTACCCCAGGCCAAACCAGAGCACAACAGGCTTTGGGATCCTCCTAATTAAATGCTATTATTATTGTTTTTACATCACATTTTTTAATGCAATTTAAAACCAGCCTCCAAACACACCCAGCATGTCCCTGGGTATTAGAGCAGAGAGCCTGAAAAACTGCCACTGGGATTACTCTGAATGCCCCAACACCTTTACTTGGGATGGGTATAAAGAAAGGGCTGATTTTGTGGTGCATCTGGAGCTGCTGGGGTCTGTCCTGCAGCCCCTGCTCATCCCAGACAGATCTGCTGTCTGCAGCATCCATCAAAACACAGGCACCTCCTTGGGAATGGCCCTATTTCATCCCTGGGTCTGGAGCTGCTTATGAAATTATCAGGGCCAGACAAATGGTGATTGTTGTTCCAGCAGATAAACTGCTCTCTGGGCACCTTGCAGGAGACAAATCTCTGACCCAGTAATTGTATTTCTTCGCCTTCTGCCCTCCTTGGCTTCAAATACATGGGTTTAAACTGGTTCCAGGTCTCTGAAGAGGTGTTGCTGAGAGATGGGAGGAAAGGAAGGGCAGGGGGCAGCAGAAGGCTCTCCCAGTCCACAGGACCTGTGAACCCATGAGCCTCCAAGATGCTGCAAGAAACCCCATCTGCTCATGCTCTCCCCTCCTTTCCACTTCCAAGACAAACCACAAACAAGAGGGTCTGCTGAGGTCAGGGAGGTGGGACTGGAGAAAAACCTCTCACCAGCTCCTACTGCTCTTCTGCAAACCTTTTCTGCCCATAGCTTTCTTTCTCTATTTGACTTTACCAGGTCTGATTTTAGTGGGTATTTCTGTCTTTTAAATGGCCTAGTACTCAGAATAATTTGGGAGGATGCTTTGTCTCCATGGATGATATAAAAACAGGGTTAAGAGGTATATAAGAGAGAGAAGTGGGAGGATTTGCTTCATACTCCTGCTGTGGTCTGTGGGGCACCAGCAGCAGGAATTTAGGATCTGCTTAATACAGGATTCCAGGTTTCTAAAAGGCTTTTGAGGGTGTCTTGTGCACAGCCCCACCTTTTGAGCTCAGCTCCTCAAATGATGAATGTTTTAGAAAACACTTCTCTAAAAGGAAAACAAAATAACAATCCGTATGTTGATATCTCCTACACGGCAGCTGATGGACGTGAGCAGCAGTTTTCAGCTCAGAAAGTCCGTCAGGGTGGGTCTCTGCTCCCTCTTCCTCCACGTGACAAAAATTATTCAAATTCTTCTCCTCTAGCAGCCAGCCAGAGATCCTGTGCTGCATGGGCCGAGGAGCAGATGCAGCTCTGGCAGGCAGTCAGAAAAACCACCAAGTGAGCAAGTTTTTCTGCTGCCTCTCGCATCTACACCATTCCTCAGTGCTTGAGAGTGCGTGGTATAATCAGCCTCCATTTGTTTGCATGGATTCAGTTCCAGAATAGGTGGGAACAGAAGCTACAGTAAACTCTGCTCCTGCTGCTGGGGAGAAAATAGGGATGGGGAAAGTGTCTCCTTGAGCCTTCCTTGTTAAGCACCTAATAACTGAGATACCCCAAATCAAGCCTTGCAGGTGCCAAATGGCAAAGCTGCCTCTCAATAGACTCTTTACTGTCAAACCACAGACATATGCTGTGATCTCAGTATCCATGAGCTCAGCCTGCTTCTCTAGCTGATTTACTTCCCCAGCTAAAATATATCACCCTTCCTGACTTCCCATCAGCTGGAGAAGGGAAAGCAAGCTGCATGTGCCTGTATAAGGAGCACTACACCCCAAACATCCTGGGAACATTGGTGAGGCTGGTGGACACCAACCTCATTCCCCCAAAACACAGACTGAGTTATGAAGGATCACGAAGTAAAAGATTTCTTGCTTGGAATAGAAAAAAACCCCAACCAAACAACACTTGCACTAGTGATGGGGAAATGCATGAAGAAAAACCTTGTATTTTTTTTATTTTTGGATGATTTATGCCATTCCCTTGGTAACTGTGGTGATGTGGAGTGTTGGTGTGACCCAGGCACCCCGGTCACAGTGCAAATATTACAGGACAGAACATGGAGGGTTCCTCCACTCTTACCTTTGCACATGGCTGATTCATGCCCTGCTCTCTCTCCCCAGGTACCACTGTGCTGCTGAGGACTGACTCTTCAGGGTAACTCTCCATCACCTCCTCATCAGGCCAAGGACAGCACAGGGGGTCTGCTCATCCTCCCAGTTCAGCCATGCAACCTGCCCCGCGCAGCTGCTCTGCTCGGACAGGCTTGGCACGCCAAAAGGGAGTTGTTGGCAAACAAACACAGACAATTTCCTCATCTCCAAGTGATTTATCTGCAGGAGGAAAAGCAAAGCTCAGCCTTGACGTCCTGCTTTTCATTCTACTCAGTTTCCCAGCCAGGCGAGCCAGGGCCCGTGGAGTTCAGTGAGTGTGGCCGAGGTCAGACCACAAATCAGGGCTCCGTCAGCCCCGGCGCGCAGGAGCCTCCCGGCCAGGGGCCCCTGCAACTGATTTATCTGCTGCCTGCTGTTTCCTTATTTTTAGTGCATGTGCTGGAGTTCCTCATTACTCACAAAGGGCTTATTTGGGACTCCCTGTCCCCAGGGATGGTCCCTGCCATGCACTGTGCAGGATACCCAGGGTCTCCAAGCAGTGGGAGGTGCCTTTGTTCATCCCACTGCCATCTGTAAGCAGCCAGACAGTGAAGAAAGAGCTGGGTTTTCCCTGGCTGGGTTTGTGGTTTTGGGGCAGCATGGTGGGTGCTCAGTTAGCGGGGGCTCTGTGAGTCTCCCCACATGTCCTGGGGCTGCAGGGAGAAGGGATAAACTCCACATGCCTGTGTGACCAGGGTCAGCCTGAGCCTTCAGGTGATTCATTTCACCCATCCTTGCTTCCAGGCAACAGGTTCATCTTTGGGACAGGCACTGCCCAGCACTGATACATCTCTAGCCATGCACTAACACCTAAAAGCAGCACCACAGCTCATAATGCTGTGATGATCCAAGCACAGCTCCAGCACAGCCTCTGCATGGGAACACAGCTAATTTTAGCTCACTGGAAAGTGCAGTGTGGTTGCACAGCCAAAATCAGATGCAGCTAAATAGATCTTGGTGGAGGGGGCTCATTTGCTTAATATTCTTCAATATTCATCATCCTTAAGTCCAGCTGGCAAGGAGCTTTGTTGTGTGTGCCCTCAGGGGTGTCCTCTGGACTCAAAGAAGGTGGACACGAGAAGATGGTGTCCTGGCAAGCAAGGACTGTGCAAAGCAAGGACTGTGCAAAGTAGAAATCAACATTTAGCTGGGTGTTGATCCCTACCTGCTGCTCACTGTGTTTGAATCGTCATCTTGGGGGGATTATTCTCCAAGTCCACACAAACACCCTGAATATGGATCAGGAAGAGCAGGGGGGTTGCCTCACTCCCTGCATGGGCAGAAAGGCTGGCATCCAGTGTCAGGAGGGCGGCTGTGGGACACAGGCTGTGGGACTGGACTTTGGCCAGCTTCTGGAAGGTGTTTACTGCTGCCATAATAACGGCAGCTCAACAGCTGGCAGCGTCCCACAGAGCCAGCACCCCTGTGTGCCAGGCTGGGGGGGGGAACAGGGACCCCAACGGGCAGAACCTGCAGTGGGGAAGGTGGAGAGGCAGCCACAGGGCTCCAGACCTGAAGACAACCCAGATGTTACAGGCAGGTTTAAAGATGTCTTTTCCCAGGACACTGACAGCCGTGTGAACTGCCCCCTCTTCAGGCAGAAGGGTTTAAGATCGTCTCCCTGGGCCTGTTCCCCCAAGTCAGAAGATTTCAGTACACAACACTGCTATCAAATACAATTTGAGGTGCAGGGAGGTGGGGTCTTCTATTTGCAGTGACAAATGCTGCCCTGCAGCTGAAAGGCACCAAGAATCCCTGGAAGTGCTGGCACCGATGCATGATGTTCATCAAGGATTTCTGTGACCTACCAGCTCCAGGGCTGCAGCTCTTGGAGTTGTAACTTGATTCTGCAGCCCTATAAATATGACTAGAGCACCCTATAAATACGGGCAGTGCAAAACAGTAACAGTAACTGCAGCAACAGTCATCAAATCCATTTAAATATAAGGACTATAATCCAGCAGATTAGCTGAGCATGGATGGGGAGTCACAGGGACCACAGGAGGAGTCTCTGCCCAGTGCTACCTGGAGGTGGAACGCCAGCCAGCTCTTCACTGATGTGAAAACACACAGAGGATGAACAGTTTTGCAGCAGTAAAGATGGCATATGGCCATGGAACAGTCTGGTTCCTGGAGAGGTTCATGAGGAATTTGCTATGCCACCTTTGGGCATGGAGTCAGCTGCCACACTGGGGCACAGAAGTTGCTCCATACCTGTGCCTGGTGGTCACTGGAGACTGATCTCTCTCTGCAGCCGCTGTGTCCTGTCACGTCACCAGTCAGACTTGTGCCTGGGAGCTGCACAACATGCTCAGCTGGTGCCTCCCTGGCATGATCCACCCATCCCTCGGGTTTTATGCTGGGAAGCTCTTTCTTCCCTTTATATAAACTGCCCAAGCAGGGTTTCCTACACCAGAGATCAGATGACACCAGGAGGGGGACAAAGGGGTTGCATCCTTCTTTTTCTGCAAGGATCACAGGCTTGCAGCCACAGAGGAACCTCCAGCAGAGGCTCCTTTCCATGCAGAATTGCTCCTTTGTCACTTACCTCCCTCTAAATATTCCTGCTTGTCCCTTTCTGTTGGATTAGTTGGTACTAAGGCTTCAAAAGCCTGTGAGGAAACATCACCTTTCCTCTGAGAAGGAATGACAGGCCCTAAGACCTCACAGCCCAGTAAGGCTGACACAGAGTGAAAGGATTTAGGATGTAGGAGATGCCTGTTCTGCCCAAGGCTCCCTCCTCCCTTTATAACTCTGCTTCCCCCTTATGGCCCACCCTTGGCAGTGTCACCAGAGAGGAGCAGGCAATGGCCACCCTTTGGTGGGCCTGAGGGTGGAGATCAGCAAAGAAAACCTGGGCCAGAGCTGGGTTCTCATGCATGGATTGTGGTGGGGATCAAGGGCCATCGGTTTGGGGCTGATGTCAGTGAGGAATCACGAGGAAGGTAAGTGTCACCTGCTTCTCCAGCAGCTGGAGACTGACCTGGATGTTGTCAGTGGGGCCCAGTCTCCCCCAGGCACTGCCCATGGGCAAGAGGTCTGGGCACAACTGGGAATGAATGGGGACCAGGGAAACTCAGGGGCTTTGCCAGACCTATCTGCATAGGTCACTGCAAGCTTCCAGGGAAGAGGAGCACAGTGGGTAGAGCTGTAGGGCATGGACATTTCTCATTTGAAAAAAAAACCCCACATTTTCCCTTTTTCACTACTGTAGAAAACTTCATTTGGAAGAAAATATTAGAGCACATTGACCGGATGGCTCTGCAGGACATGGAAAACAAGGAGGAGGGATGGGAGCAGCAGGGAGGAAAGGGCAGAGAAGAGGAAAACCTTATCCCAGGCAGAACAGTGCAAGGGCTGGAGGGAAACACGCCACATGCCATTTGCCAGAGTCATCTTTGCAGTCCTGGAAACAGGGGCTGGATCCTGGAAATGCTGCTGGAAGAAAAGATGTACCATAAATTTTAACTGTAAGGCAACCCTGAAGAGGCAATAAATATGTCTGCACACCCCTCCCCATGCCAACCTTCACACCTCTTCCCATTTTGACACCCAGACGTGGCATCTGACCTCTGGGATCAATCCTCTATCACCACAGGCCCCATCTGAGTCCTGTCCAACATGTCATTCCCAAAGTTCACCCTCATGTAAATCTTATTTCCCTCTTTGATCCTCCTGCCCCGCCCAGGCTGGTTCCTGTCCGAGTGTCCAGGGCAAAAGGTGGCAATCAGGAGGGCATAGGAATCCCAGGGCCAATGGCAGTGATTTACAGCTCAGACTGCAGTAGCTCTGGGTTAAGGAGGGTGGCCAGAATGGGCAAAGGAATGGGCAGCATGAGATACCAAAGCTGGGAAGAATACCAGTCTATCACTAAATAATTTCCTTCTGACTACGCACGTCCTGCACTCTGTAAACCCTTTTTCCAAAGGATTTAATAAACACCCTGCTTTTCCCATCCCCCCCCAAACCAGACAGTCCTGTGTATAAGATGGGTCCATCTCTCCGTGTTCTCTGTAGTCCACAGCAAATGGATGAGAGCTCATCCCAGCCTCATCCCGGTGGGTCCATTGTGCCATTAGCCAAGGAGGAGCTGGGACCTGTCCTGGGAAGGTCACTGCAAGGAAGTCAAGGGGATGGAGATGGGGAGAGTCACTCCTCTGGCTCCTGAGTTGCTCTGCAAGAGAACTGGGAGGGAGATGAGAAGCCAATGCGATGAAGGCACAGTGGATACCACACACACCTTTGATCCCATCTTGCTTCCACTTCCTGGAGGCAAATGGTCTGGCAGACACTGATGGGATCACTCTCTGTTGATCAGCTTCTCCTGAATCTCCTTAGCCCATAAATAAGACTGAGCATCACAGCATGGCCAGCAGCTCCCAGGCTGAAGGGGCAGAACCAACATCCTTATTCCAACCTGGGTTTTGCCTGTTCTGGAATGGAAGAGATGTGAGCGGCTCTGTTCCCCATGTGAAAAAAAGAGGGAGGCTGAGCAATGCCACAGGATGCTGGTGGCCTCAGTGATGGTCCTTAAAATCCTAAGCAAAATGGAGGCCCTTCAGGGCACTACCAGCAGCAGGCAGGGTTTAACACAGGCAGTGCTGTTCTGCTGCTCTCTCCTTGCTGCTGCCTTGCCTTATGGCTTGAACGGATTTCAAAGCTTTTGTCACCTAAAAAAAAAAAAAAAAAAGTGACAAAGGCCCTGGAAGAGAGACTACAGCTAAAAGAGCAGATGCTGTATAGCTCCTCTTTGCTGGGGGATGGCTGGGAAGAGGAGGCCAAGGAAACGAGGGTGTATTTCATGTTGTCTTTGCTATTTGGTGCAATGCCAGAGTATTCAGCAGTGGAGGAGGAGGGGAAGAGTATCTTTGCTCCAAAGAAAACTTAGTCCTTCTTCCAGGGAAGTCTCCTCTGAGATTTGAAAAGTGAAAGAAAGGTCACCCTTGATGCTCTGGACTAGTCACTGCCCTGCAGTAGGTACAGCTGGGATCATTGGCAGTGGGGGGAATTGCCATGCCACAGCTAACACCCTTCTAAACATGTTTTCCCTCCTATAACCCTGATTGGGGTGTCCCTCCCTTGCCCATTCCCTGCCTGCCCTTTCCCATTCTCTTGGCATAAAAAGGCAGAGCTGGAGCTAAGGTAGCCCCTGCCCTGACTGCCTCAAGAATATGGGGCTGTCCTGCACAAGGAGGATTCTCATCCTGCAGCAAAACCTATCCATGCTCCTAACCTGAACCTGACTCAGAGAGGGAATGAGCCCCCACCCCTCTTTTCTTTGGACTAGAGCAAAACCAGCCCATTTCCTACCACTGCAGCTCTTGCAGCACCAGCTCTTGAGCTGTTAGTTTGTCTGATGTTTTCTACAGCTAAGCTGTACCCATGTCTGTATCCTACACTGTAATATCATATAGGATATCCTATATAATGTGCCTGCACCTTATTCCTCACTCCAGCCTGAGTCTGAGTGAGCAGATACCTGGGAGGACCAGTTTGCCCAGTGAATACCATAACCAGCCCAGGGGAAGGCAGCACCTGCCCCCTCCCTGGCTCTGCACCCATGGGTGAACAGAACAGTGTGTTTGCTGGATGAACCTCTGTCCTGCCTACGATTGAGTCTACCTGAAGACTGTACCTGTCTGAAACCAGCCCTCCTCCCAGCTCCATGCTCCAACCTGTCCTTGCTGGTAGAGCCCTGGCTGCTCTTCTGCCACCATGTGGGCATCGTGTCCAAGGGTGTTGTTCAGAAGGGTTGTATAAAGCCTGGGGCTTTGAATCTTCCAGGGCTCCTCATCTGGCTGTGTGCTGGAGGTGTGCAGAACCAGGACACGACGGTGCTGCTGGTGATCCGTGCCAGATTTGTGGGTTTGGGCCACATACTCTGTGTCCTGATATAACTCAGTGAAGTAAATGAGAAGAGGGGATGTAGAAGAACAGATGAGGGCATCGGGACACAGGACAAAAACACCCCGAAGGCTTTTTAAGAAATGACACCTATTTATGGACAGCCCTATACGGTGCTGCCTGTCCCATCCCTGTGGAGGGGAGATCCCATGGGGCTGAGCTAGTCCCGCTCGCCTGGCAACGTCTTTGCCCCTGGGAGCTGTAATTCCTGGGGTTTCCCGCAGGCAGCTGCAGCGCAGTCCCTGCCCAGCTCCAGCAGCTGTTGCAGGAGAGCTGCCATGGGACGTCCCGAGCTGCTCCATGCCCCTGGGCCCCGGCTTTCCTCACCCTACACAAACAGTTTGTGCAAGAAGCCCTGGGCTGAGCCTCTCCCTGGGGTGGAGCACCACCAGCACACACAGGAACATGGTGCCCTTGCCAGCTCTCCCAGCCACCCCCCGACGACTGGCACAACTCGTACAGCGTTCCCAGGACATCTGCAGCCCTGCACAAGCTCTGTCCCTGTGGTTTACCCAACACTGTGCCTGCAGGATACAGCCTGTCCCCTCTCCTACAGGCACTAGCTTTCAGCAGGCAGATGTTTGCTCCTCAGCTGTTTAGGACCCCAAAATCCAGGCAGATCTTTGTCCATCCTCCCTTCACAACACTCAAAATAACCAGGAGGGTGTGGCACACCTCTGGAGGGGGCTGCAAAATGTTGGGATGTCATGACAATCCCCTCTGGTTGGTAGGATTGCTGGCAGCAATTTCCCTGCAAGACATAAGGTATGTAGTGACCTGGCCTTCTGTTTTCCACCCTTTGCAATAAAGTTACTACCTTCAAATCCTCAACTCACTGAGATTCCACGTGGATTTGGTTGCTTCCAACCACAACGCAACTTCCTGGGCCGAGGCTTCAGCAGGATGCAAACCAGCAGAGTGCAGAACCACAGAATCATTTAGGTAGGAAAAGACCTCTAAGATCATTAAGTCCAACCATTAACCCAGCACTGCCAAGCCTACCATTAAACCATGTCCCAAAGTGCCACATCTACACATCTTTTAAATGCATGCAGGGGTGATGAGTCCTCCTCTTTCCCTGGGCAGCCTGTCCACTGGCATCACTGCCAAGGACACAGCAGAGCTCCACAGAAGAGCAGCCATGAGCTGGCCTCCACCTCTCATCGAGCTCTGCTGCATCTCAGCACTGCTCTGCACCCAAGCAGGCAACACAGGACATGTTATCCTGCCTGTCCCACTGGTTCTGGGTCCAACCACCCATTCCTTATGTAAGGCACTGGACACCCCTGGTACCCTGGCGCTCTAAGTGTGTCTTACACCTTGGCAAGCCCATCCTGAAGTGCTGCCCCAGGAACAGGCCAGGAAAGACCAAAATGTGATTTATTATTTTGCACCCAGTCACCCTCAGCTCATGCTCTGTGACTCCTGAGCCCAAGGGACATTGGAAAAAGCCCTGATGGAGGGAGGAGGCACAGGGACTGGCAGCTCCCCTGCAAGGCATTCCCTAAAATCCAGCATATTCAGTGTTTTCATTCCTGTACATACCGCAGCTTCTTTCTGGGGAGTTTCAGAGGGCAGCAGGCAACCACTGCCAACCACCCCCAGTGCTCCAGGACCAGTGGAATCACACCAGCCCAGCCTCTGCTCTGCAAACCCAGCAGCTGCTGCAAGAACGGGCAGAGAGGAGGAAAAACAGCACAGCAAAGAGGAGGGGGAAAACCAAACCCCTCGGAGCAGGCAGGAAAGGCTGAAGAGATCTGCTTGGACCCAGGGAGGAGAAGCCCTGCTTTTTCTGCGTTGCCCCCCCACCCGCTCCTTTCTCCTTCGTCACACCTCTAAAAAACCGCTGATCTGCCCGTGATAAAGAACAAGGCTCCCCCTTGAGCAGCGATGAAATCTCATGTTTTTGAGGGTGTTCTGCGTTACTGGGAAAGGACGGGAGCTTCCTCCAAGCTCCAACCCACGCCTCCCCTCCGGCCCCGCATTAAAAAACAGGCGGCTCCGGAGGAAGAAGGGGAGAAGGAAAAACATGCCGTTCCCGCAGCTCCAGCAGCTCCTGCCCCTCGCATCTCCGCGGCGGAGGCCCTGGCTTGTTGGCAGCGCTAGGATTGGCCGGGGGTGGGTGGGAAAGGGAGCCCAGTTTGGTGTTACTGGGCAGACTTGGAGATTTTGGGGGGATGAAGGGAGGGGGGGACACAGGCACACGCGCCTGCGTCGGGAGGGGAGCGCGCACAGGGCTTGTTTTGTGATGCTGGATTCCAGTTCGCCTCCGCCGGCGCGCTGGGACACGGCGTCAGCTGCTTTCTGTCTCATGCTGCTCTTTGGGCGACAGCGATAGGGGGGAACAGGGGTGGCGAGGGCGGGGGGGGTCTCTCTGGCGCTGTGTTGGTGCTGGGTTATGCCGTGCCCGCCTGAATGTCCCCATTGTGCTGCCAGGGAGGGAGCAGGAAGCGCTGGCATCGCCCCTCTGCCCGCCTTGGCACCTCCCCGGCACCCTGCCAGGATGGGGGACCCCGGGAAAGGGGCCGCGGCTGTGCCCCCAGGGGGGTAGGAGAGGAAATAGGAGGGGAAAAAGAAGTTAAAAAAAAATAAAAAAAAATCCCAGGGTCTGGAAGTAGAAAATGTCACCGTGCAGAAAGAGGATTGAAAGGAAAGGGAAAAATGCGGCCAACCCCTTTGTCTGCTACATTTGCACAGTAAAAGTGGCATTTTTCTAGGGGGACAGTAAAATGAAACGCTTGCCGCTGCCCCCAAATGCTAATTTCATCCCAGGTGGCTGGCCCAGCACAGGGCTAAACTAACTTCAGCAAAATGTTTTGCTCAGCTCTGAAGCCTACTCTGACCAGTCCCTGTGCTTTACTGCTGGAGATGTCCCCATTCCCCAGCCCCATCTACCCAAACTGCCCCATCTCCCTCCCTGCCTGCAGTATGGGTGCTGGGCAGAGGCACCCTGGGCATCTACACCCATCCCAGCCACATGCAGGTGTAGCTTGGGTTCACCTGGACAATGTCTCGTCCATCACCAGCTGATGGACTGAGAAATTCCAAAGCTGCTCAGCACTCCCATGCAGCTTGACAGTACAAAACTAAACCCGAAAGCAGGAGGAAAAAATCTTAAATGGCAGCAGAAAATTATTTTTTTTCCTTTTTCCTTAAAACACGTGAAAGTAAATTGATTTCTTCAGACTACTGTCCAAGAGAAAAAGTAAACCCCTGTGCCAGATGCCCACTCCATCCTTCTCCGTGAGGGTCTGGGGTGCTTCTGGAAAACGTCTGAAGGAAAGGTTCAGGAGTCATTGCTCAGTGCATGGAACCAAGGGGTGAAAGGGGAGAAGGTAGAAAAGCCCTCCCCTCCCCACAAATTCCCTTAACAATCTTAGAAAATAAAAAGGAATTTTGGAGTAACATTTTGAAGAGCATCTGCACGCCCTGGTGCCTTTTCAAGGGGTAACATGGCTGGGTAGGACTCTTGTGCTGGACTTCAGGTAACAAGCTGTGGGGCTAACACCTGCTCAGTTTTTTTTTTTTAATTATTAATTTTGCTTGCTTATTAGCATGCAAACCAGAAAGTTCATCACCCTGTCCTGAACAGAATCTCAACAGGCCCACAGGGCTGGCTACCATGAGAGCAAGCAGGACTTGTTCCACGCAAACAACGAGGAAACCCATCCTGGTTCCAGTTTCCTGGTGCTTGTTTTGTGATGTTTGCATTGCTTCATGCACTTTGACGTGGGGAGGATCACTCACTCTCTCACTAGAGCAGCACCTGTGGTTACAGCACTGGCAGGATACACCACACACCAAACAAAGTGCCTGTTTGCCCAGAGCCCAGCACAGCACCAGCAAGCACATGGAGGGCAAGTTCCACCCAGGGCACACCGACCAGGCCCCACCACATCCCACCAAGTGGGTATCTCACCCTGCAAAGACTTTGCTTATCTGTGCCACCATCATAAATATACTGCAGGTCTGCCTTGGCCACACAGCACCTTCCTGGTGACCGACCGAGAGAGGGTGGGGTAGGAGGCAGCAGCTTGGAGGTCGGTCTGGAAGGTGCAGCCCTGGGCACCTCTGAGAGCCAAGCAAAGCCCCACATAAAAGGGTTTGGAGAGCCATGCTCATTAAAGAAGGGAGTGAGGTATTTTTTCACTTGTGAGCTTCCATTCATGGTTCCTCATTAGGACTCAAACAACCTGTGGACCTATCCCAACTTTTGGTTGGCAGTATCTGCACTCCTATCAGCTTGGAATTGTCCATTGGGCAGGTCACTCAAGGGGAAAAAACCCATAAAGCCCACGCAATTATAAACCGGGTCCTTCCTTGTGTTCAGTCTCAGCTCAGTGGACGCTCTCCTAGGCTGACCCAAGTCACTGACCTGGCCCTTCCGCCCTCTTCCCATTCACTCCACAGTCTGGCCAAAGCCAATACCAAGGGATTTTAATTAAAACTTCTTTCCAACCACAACGGTGGGCATTTTGTCTGTTAATTGCAGAACACACAGCCTCTCAGCAAACTGAGTGACTGTCCAGTTGGCCAGTGCTCCCTTTCCAAGTCAAGAGTTGGGAACATTAGTATGGAGAACAAGAAAGGTCTTTCATAGTAAGGACACGTACAAAGCAAGAGGTGAACGATGATGATCATCATCATTAGGAGGCAAAAATGAGAAGAACATTTTCTTCTGCTGGGTAAGTGTGGACACTGGGCTCAGAGCCCATCTCTGCCATACTGAAAAAAACAAAATGGAAGAAGAACACATCCTGATCCCCACAACAAATTCACCCATAGTGCAACCAGGACAATTGATTTGCTTTGTACTCACCCCACTCTTAACATTTTCTAGGGAAGGAGGATCAGATTCCTATCTGCTCTTCCTGTAGAGGTCTTGGAGGCTCTTGCCCTGAGGGTTTTAGGGTCAATGGAGAGGCCTCCTGGTCTAAGTCCTCTAAGGGTGCATCTGCTTTTGCATGACAATATTCAGGCAGTGGCTCACAGGCACTGTGAGATCAATAGGCAGTCAGAAGCCCTTCTCTGGTACCTGCATAAAATGCAAAGTCCTATCTTATCACATTTTTGCTTCTCACGCTCAAAGAGGTTGTGTTTTACACTGCTGAGCTTCATATTGTTTTTGTTGTTCCTTTTTATCTTTTTATAACACCTGTAACTTACTTACTGTATCAGCTTACTGTTGATACCCCCTCAGCTCTGCCTCATTCACACATCTCAACGTTGCTCTTCTACTTTTTTGGGTCATTCACAGAAGCATAAAACAAGATAGGCCCTGAGGCTGATATCTGTAGCTTCAAGGGGAAACCTTCTCTTCTTCCTGACAGTTCCCCTTCCAGCACCAGCCATGGCCACCTGATAAGCAGCCAGTCCAGACCTGCCTTCATCCCACTCTCCAACACATACAGATCATTTCATTCTTCAAAATCCACTGGAGATCTTGCAGCCTTCCGTGAAGGAGAACAGTTTGGCTCCTTCAGTGCAGTCCAACTATCCACAGCAAGGACAGGCATCCTCTGCAGCAGAAGACAGGCTCTGGTGGGGATGTCAGAGATGTCTAGGCCAGGCTGGATGGGGCACTGAGCAACCTGGCCTAGTGGGACCACCCAGCTGCCAAAACCACCTCTCTCGGGACATCCAGTCATTAGGCTGATTATAATTACCTGCTGAGCTAATTGCACCCTTTTCCTAGGGAGAAGGAACTCAGAGATGCTGAGTGCATCTAGGAAGCTACTGGAAGATAGAGGGATATTTTTATAATCTGTACTCAGTGCCTTAAATCAAGAGAGCAGAGCAAAAAGCTGCAGTGTGTATCTAAAACATGCTGCTCATGCTCCTCACAATTAAAGATCATCATGAGCACAATTCACTTGGCAGACAGGAAAACCACAGCTTTTCCTTTGAGCTCTGCAAGGCCTGTAGCTTCAAGGGGAAGATGATTTCAAGGGTGTCACATTGGTTTGCTTGCTCAGAGTTTAAGCCTGGCTTTGCCTGTAAGGGAGAAGCACAGAAAAATTATATGTTCTTTAGCAACAGCATAAAAAAATTCACCTTAAAGACAAAAAGGCCCCTGCTCTCCATTTTTAGGCATGGCATATGCTTCAGGAAGCCATAATTTGGTCTTTTTACCCTAAAATAATTACCAGCTTTCCCCTGGAAAACAATCCTGGTGTATTTGTAATTGAAAGATGTTGGCTGGAGGATGAAAACTGGCTGGTAAGGAAAGTTTTCACTTTCAAATGCTAGAGCTTTGCTGTTTGGAAACTTTCTCTATTTCATGTTCTCCTTTCCAGCCAATTCACATTTTTGTTTCAATCTTTACAGGCCCAGCCAGGCACTTGTGTGGGGAGCTGTTGTTAGTGTGTCATGGATAGCAACACATACCTAAGGGAAGGAGTCAACGTTTGCTGGAAACAGGCCTGGCTGAACTCCCTTTCCCCCTCCCTCATCCAAATGGCCCCCAGCTTTGGAAAAGTTTGCCTCCAACTCTGAACTCGCTTGGCCTCAACTGCTATAAATAGTCGGAACAAAACCTCCTGGGCCAAATGCCCTGAGTGTTTAGAAAGCTTTGATCCTGTGCTGCTTTTTGAGAGCTTGAGCCTTTTCGGCTCGTGCAGCTGGAGCCCATATTGCTGCTCAGAGCAGGGGCAGGGGGAGCTGGACCCCAGGCTGGGAAGGGGTGGGTGTCAAGCCCTGTGTACACGCCACGTGCAGACCCTCCTGACTCTCCCACGGTAATGCAGCATCAATGCAAGAGCAGAGGATGGGGTGTAAGGACTGGAGCCATGATACCGGCCTCGAGTCCAAGAGTCTTCCAGTATGGAAGCCAGTATGCAGCCAAGAAGGCTGCAGAGGGACTCTGGACAAGGGCATGGAGTGACAGGATGAGGGGAAATGGCTTTAAACTGACAGAAGGCAGAGTTAGATTAGACATTAGGAAGAAAATCTTCCCTGTGAGGGTGGTGAGGCACTGGCACAGGCTGCTCAGAGAAGTTGTTGCTGCTCCATTGCTGGAAGTGTTTGGAGCAAGGTTAGAGAGGGCTTGAAGTAATTGGGTCTAGTGGAAGGTGTCCCTGCCTATGGCATGGGATTGGACTAAATGATCTTTAAGGTCCCTTCCAACCCAAACCATCCTATGATTCTATGAATCCCTTTGAGGAGAGCCATCCCTTTGAGGAGAGCCATCCCTTGGTTGCAGCTGGTAAAAAAGCCCTCCTCCTCCTCACTGCTGTCACCATGTTTGCATTCTGTCTCTGTTGTCCTGCGGGTTGAGGGCACTTTGCTTCTCCATCCCTTCCTCTGGGTGTGCCTGGTCCTTGTGCCTTGGCACTGCTTGCCTTGGCCAGAGATGGAAGTGGAAAGGTGCAAACACTGGTGAGAGGGGGGCAGAAAACCCCAAACCAAAACAGAAAAAGGGCTGTTCTTGCAGTATTTCCAACCCATCAAGCCTGGGGTGGGAGTCCTATGAGAAAAAACAGCTCTCACAAAACCCCAGGCCAAGAAGTTTGTTGGATAAGTGGTCCCAGGGTTTGCATCCTCTGTGCCACCAAGATCACAAGGGTTTTGGAAGAACACAGCTTGGGCACTTGCAGGGGTGCTCAGCAGCCAGAGCAGGTAGCAGACACTGCTTCTCAGGGCAGCACCCGCCTTTCCTACACCTCTGTGTTTCCAGTGGATTAATATACCTGTGATTCAGAGTGCCCAGATCCCAGCCAGGAAAACAGCTTTCTGCCCAGATGGCTTTCCCCCTGCCACAGCCCTTCCTCGCGGGAGCAGAAGTCAGCAGTGCCATTGCACACAGCAGCACAAGGAATGTGGCAGGGCTGGGTCAGGGCAGCTCAGGATAACTCACCAGCCTGGAATAGAGGGGACCTCTCTGCCCACCATGGCTGGCAGAACAGACAACCAGGACAGAGGTGCAGCACCAAACCATCCTCCCTTGGTGTCCCTTTAGCAGCAGTAGTGTTTTGCTACATCCTCACACTTGGTCAATGGTTTCCCCAGCCAAGCGATTCGTGGTACAGGACACTTTGTTCCAAAGCAAATCCCCCTCGAAAGTCTTGGAAGTGTTCCAAACCCCAGCAGCAAGCATTTGCCCCTCTGCCTTCTCACCTTACCCTGCAGCAGGCTGGTGGTGGTGAAATCGTGTTTCTGTGGAAATTTAGGGGAGCTGGCATGAGTTCAGGCTGGTGTGTCCCCCAGGAGCCAGCTTAGCTAATACTGCTAATTGGAAAAGGGCTGAGGTCAGCCCCATCGCCCTCTGTCACTGTCAGGGTTCTAGTACGGGGGCAAGACAGCCTGGAAATTATTCCTTAGGGGAAGGGATAAATAAAGTAGCCCAGTTTCAGAACCTTCAGATAGAATCCATTGCAGAGGAACAGACTTCAACCCTCTCCTTGTCCCGCTGCATCCCATGGTGGGTCAGACAGGACTTGATCCTGCTGCCTGGGACTGCACCTTGTGGGGCAGCTGGGCAGGTGACACCCAGCCCAAACAGTGGCCACACAGTGTCCAGCCTGGTGTCACTTCTGGAGAGACCATCCTGGGCTCTCCAAGGTCGTGGGACTTGCCACCTGAGTCCTGTCAGGGAGTTTTGCCTCCTTTTTCCTGCTCACCAATGCCACGGGGCAACCCTCACCCAGCCACAAAAACGGCTGCAGCACCCAGAAACCCCCCTGGGCGGGCTCCCATAATCTCCTGCATTCCAGGCCATGTCACCTTGGATGGGGTGGCTGCTCCCCAGGCAGCACACGGGGGGACAGGCTGTCCCCTGGGGGGTTTGGCAGCACACTGCCTCCGAGGCGAGGGCTGGCTCGGGGCTTTGTTTTATGTCCTGTTTATCCTGCCGAGAGAAACAGAGGAGTTCAGTGTGCAGGAATCTCTCGTCCTTGCCCCGCTCCCCCGCCGCATGAAAGCTGCTGAGCAAACAGGAAAAAATCAAAGGCGATTGCGCCCCGCTGGGTTTCCGCACCGCCGGCCCCGCTGCCAGCTCTTACATAAGCCCTCGGCTCGGCCGGGTGCTGTGCTCGGGGCTTTTTTTTTTTTTTCTTGTAAACTAAGCAGCTGCCCCAGCACAGCCCCTCCGGGACCCTGAAGTTGTGCCACCCCCTCTGCTCAGTGGTGAACAGCTCCCTCCTGCCTCCTTGCCAGCCTGATGGGGTTTTTTTCAAGCCTTGTCAAATAAGATGTAAGACCTGGGCAGCCCCTCGAGGCACAGCAGGTTGTTGGCATGGCAGGACATGGGTGGTGGGTGACAGCCAAGCCAGGATGTCCCCACAGTCCCCAGACTCGACAGAACACCACGAGCTACCACCGTTGAATGTCTTCAAACTGAAAAAGAATAGGTTTAGGTTAGATATACAAAAGAAATTTTTCCCTTTGAGGTTGGTGGGACACTGGCACAGGCTGCCCAGAGAAGCTGTGGCTGCCCCTTCTCTGGAAGTGTCCAAGGCCAGGTTGGATGGGGCTTGGAGCAACTTGGTACAGTGGAAGGTGTCCCTGCCCATGGCAAGGATACTAGATGGGTTTTTATGTCCCTTCCAACCCAAACCATTCTGGGATTCCATGATTGATCTCATCACATCCCCTTCGAGACTAGGGGGAAAGGAGATGCTTTGGCTCAAATATCAGCTCCATAACATGAAGCTTCACCTCCCTCTGCTTTGCTCCCAGAGCATCACAGGTTTGTCACCACTGGCACGGGTGTGTGTCCTCTCCATCAAGCACAACCTGAAGCAGCAGGGCAAACTGTCCCTGCTTTCTTGTCTTGATCTTGTCATCTTTGGCTGTCGAGCAGTCCCCTGGCATTAAGGGTGTCCCCAAACATGTGCCCTGCATGGGTTATGAGGATTCATTTCCCCAGCTCTCCTGGGCACACTCTCAAGCCTCATTCCCCCACACCAGTCCCCCAGCCCTGTGGAGCACCCCAGGAGCAGCTCCTCAGACCATCCTGGACCTGCCATCCATCGATCTCCAACAACATGCTATTGTCCTCTGCCATGCAAAAGTGTTCTTACTTCCTACATCTTTTAACTCTGTTTAATATTTTCTAATTAAAAGCAATTTTTAAAAGTCCGGGAAAGAAAACAGTTTCCCGAGTTTCACCATCTTTTAAACCTAACAGCACAGCAGTCCTGTTTACCTGCACTCTCCCCAAGCCCTCAGTAGGGAACTCCTCACTTTCCTGCATGCACAGCAGAGGAATTAAATCAAATTAACTCACACTTGGAGCTGCGGCAGGATTGGGCAAATCCTGGCTTGGCTATCTCTCTTTAGATTACATCTCGCAAACAGAAGGGCTGGAAACAATTTTGCTTTAATTGCTTTATAAAATGCAGCCAGCAGATGGTTTGGTAACCTGAATTCATGACTCCAGGCTGCTGGCTGGGAAACCAAACCCAAGAACAAGCCAGGTAGCAAGGGATCCATCCTGCCTGTTTTACTGAAGTGCTGGTCATGATGCCCAAGACAGGGCTGTCTGGGCTGGCCAGGAGGGACAATTTGGAAGTGCACCACAGCCTGTGGTGTCAGGGCCACCACGCTCAGAAACACCCTGGTGAGCCTGGAGAGCCCTTGAATATACAACATGGTCCACAATTTCCCTGGAGAGCATGGCATGGTCTCTCTATGGCACAGGGGACCTGTGCCACATGTCCTTCTGTCCCTGAGGGCTCTTCCCATGAACCCACGTCCAAGAGCATCCTAACTGCTCCTGAGAGGTTCATGAATTAGGCAGGCAGAGTTCTTTTCCAGTTGGCCCTTGCCCTGACCTGCTGCATGACTTCCCACCAGTGCCTTCACCTTCACCTCTCCGTGGCAGTCACAGGATTTCTGGGCCAGTGACCACAGTGTCCCCATGCCCATCAAACTGGGAACAGGGACTGCCAGGGCTGCACACCAGTTGCAGAGCTGTGCACTACAGCAGGGTTCTAACACACCCAGGCTGACCCTCCTGACCCGAGTGGTTTATCCTTCACGGGTTAGTCCCCACCTCTCCAGGAACACCCAGGTGTTCCACATCCCACAGTACCCAGCCACAGGGCTCTGCCCCAAAAACCAGCCAGAGAGAAGCTAAGTCTACCCTGAGAACCTTGCAAACATCTCGTGAAGCCAGCTTGTTTTTCTCTTACCAAGTAATTTGAAATTCTTGGAAGGCAATCAGGAAAGTACAAAGTATTCCAGCTCAGGACAGCCTGGGACTCATTCCTTAGAGGCACAATGGTTGTTTACTCAATCCCTCATACATTAATATCTAAAAATTCATGAGTTCAATTGTAAACAAGAAGTACTGGCTTTACAGTGGTGTCTATTTAACAATAGTGATTCCAGCCTGAATGCTGATTTTGTTGTTATGGTTCTTCTAATCTGGCTATCAGAGGGTCAAGATCTTGCAAAATTATGGGAAATATTTCAAGCCCATTTATTTCTGGTTTTGAAATGAATCCCTCTGAAATCCAAGGCCAAAGAAAGACTACTTCAAATCAGCATCGAGGAGCACAGGCAGGGAGAAGAGCTGTTTGTGCCAGTACTGTCCTCTGGCTCCAGAATAAATGAGGAAAAATTCGGCCATGGATACATTTGTGCTGAAAATCTATAGAAGATTCCTAACAGTTGAGAAGGAAGGTTCCCAAGACAGTCTCTTAAAGGGACCAACAGAACAAAAACATCCAAACCCAACCATTTTCCAAGACAAAGCACAACTGGCTTCTGGAAGCACTTGTACTAGCGGGTTGCCTGTGATGAGCAGGTCTCATCTGCATTCATCAGCACAAGGACTCTAAGCCCAAAGGTCCAGGACTCTTCACAACACTCCATCTGAGGAAAGCCTCTGAAAGTTCATCCCAAGAGCAACCTGGCAAGACCAGCTCCCTCTCCCAGGAGGAGTCAGTTTGCAGATCAAGCTGGGGGGGAGTGCTGATCTGCTGGGGTGTAGGACAAGAAAGAATAGCCTCAACTTGCACCCAGGGAAGATTAAGGTGAATAGCAGGAAAACTTTCTTCATCAAAAGAGATGTTAGAGATTAAAACAGGCTGCCCAGGGAAGTGGTGGAGTCACCATCCCTGAAGGCATTTAAAAGACATGTAGATGTGGCACCTGGGCACATGGCTTAGTGGTGGCCTTGGCTGTGCTGGGTTAGTGGTTGGACTTGACTATATTAAAGGTCTTTTCCATCTGAAATGATTTTGTGATTCCATCTGCAGGATGACATGGTCCAGAGCTCATGCCAGGGAACATGGTTTTAACTCAGCTTTCTCACCCCTCCTGAGCAACAGCAACTTGTTTATGTAGCCTGAGCAGGATGAAATCCATCCTTCTTCTTGCAGAGTCAGGGCAGACCAGTCAGCTTCACCCCAGTGCTTTCTCACACTTATGCAGAGCTCAGACACCTCCACACAAGCCCTTGCTCTAAGTGGGTGAGGAGAGACAAGTCAGAGAGCACTTTCCTGGATGATTAGGGCTTGTGTGAATCTCCCCAGTAGGTTGTTCTGGGGACAGAGCCTCAGGAGCAGCAGACTGCAGGCTAATCTCAAGAAAACCTCTCAAGAGGAGGAGGGAGATTTCCTGAACACGAGGTTCGTGTATTTTTATCTTTGCTGCTGTCAAAGGGCAATAGCTGAGATTGCAGTGTCTTGGAAAGCCTCCATGAAAGCTATCTCCCGAGGACATCAACAAGTCTGGAAAACCACCTTCACTCTCTTGATAAAGGTTTCAGCCAACAACTGCACTCCAAGGCAGGTTCCCAGGCAGCAATCACTTCTACTGGCTAGAAACTCATCAGTTTAACATTTGAGTGAAACCTTTGGCTTGCTTGACCCACAGGTACCTCCTGGAGGTGCAAAGCCTGCTCTCCTGTTGGTGTTCACACTGCTCCAGCTGTGACTTCTGCCTTGCAGGAACCAGCCAAACAGGTGGGGGTTATAGGGTGGTCACCCCAGTGCTGACAACTCACTATCCAAGGGTGAGAGCTCTCAGACAAGCCCTGATTTCGCCCAGAGAAGAAATCCAAGAGGAAACACTCGAGTATTCAATCACTCTCCCTTCTTGCCCCATGAAAGACAGCAGGACATGCTGATATCTGAGAAAATCCATGAGCCTTTGATCTTCACTGCTGCCTCCGCAGCCAGAGAGACCTGCACTGAGAAGTCGCTGCTGCATAAAACCTGCTGTGCTATAGCAATGCAAGAGGTAGCATCTGGCTCCCTGTTCACTCCAGCAAGCAGCTACTTCCACAGGCATCATGGGAACATCCATTTTGGGACATTTGTCTCTATGTTTGCACACAAATACGCTCCTTGGAAGAGCCCAGAGCCTGTCCAAACAGCCCACCTCACCAAGGAGGAAACCATCTGCACCAAACCAGCTGAGACCACACTGCAGCCACTCAGGCTGGTAAATATCTGTTAAATATCCACCTATAAATATAAATATCCACCTCAGCCTATGGGAGGGGGGGAAAGGCTCCTTCTGATGCTGCATGTGCTGGGGGTGCCATGCTGCAGACTGGGCAGGGTGGGAGCTCCTCCCCGACCACCTGCAGTGGCCACAGTGGAGCACAAAGCCAAACTGCTTTTATGGCTTTGCCTGCCCAGATCCCCAGCTCTCGCCCATCCTGCCTGCCAGCCAGTCCATCCCAGAAGGCAGCTCCCTGTTTGTCTTGGATGACCTCCTGCCAGACCAGAGCTTCCCACAGCACGGCTCTCCTGTGCTGCCCGGGAGTGGATTTCCTGCCTTTTGATCTAAATTTTCCTATCGTTTCACCAAGTGCCTCCTGATTTCCTTCATCAGAACCAATCTTTCCATCAGGGAGGCGGCTCTGCAGCCTGGGGCTCTTTGGCAGGGAGCTGGGGGAGAGGTTTGGTGGTCAGTGAGTAAACACTGCTGGTTCATGGCTGGAGCTGTAACAGTGGAAAAGACCTTCCCTCCCTTCCCAGGTGGATCAAGCATGGACATGCAGTGCCCTCTGCTGATCTGGCCACTGAGGGAGATGCTGGAAGGAGCAGCATCCAGGGCTCAGCAGCTTTGCAAACCTCTGAAGGGGCAGCCAAGCCTCCAGCCTCCCTGCAGGCAAGACAGAGACAGGACATTCCTCTCTGCCGATGATCTGCCATTTATCACAGCTCTTGGAGCTGGTATTTGAGGAGCTGAGCTGGTAGGAGAGGCCCAGATGGGTTCCATCAGCTAACTCCACACCTAAAGAAGCCAGGACATCTAGGGCAGGTTGCCCAGAGAAGCTGTGGATGTTCCATCCTTGAAGGTTCCAGACCAGATTGGATGAGGCTTGGAGTAACCTGGTCTAGTAGTTTGGAGTCAGGGGTTGAAACTAAATGATTGTTAAGATCCCTTCCAAACCAGTCTAGGATTCTATGATCTTCCCTACTCTCTGCAGTCCCACTCACTGTGCTGAGCAATGCTCTCCTCCCCCAAGTGATGGGCAGGGGGGTTGCAGGGCCTGGCAAGACGGGCACAGCATGAAGGGGCAAGGAGCCAGTGTGGCAGACAAAATAATATTCTCTTTCCCCTTCACCTGAGGCTCCCTTTCCCAAAAGAAATGGGCTGCTTCATCTTGAAAAAGTGGAGGGAAGCAGACACATGGGGAGGACAGACCAGTGATCCAAACTGACCCAGGGAGTGGAAAAATCTTGCCAGGAATTCCACAAATCAGGTGTGAAATGGAGGCATCACCCATGCCAGGATTTCAGTGAATTACTGTTCTTGCTACAGAAGCCTTCATGGGAAAACAAAGACAGAAATTATTTAAACAAAGGCCCAGAAATATCCCTTGCAATATTCCTGTTGGCAGGACTGGAGGCAGGGCTATTTGTAGCCCAGCATCATTAGCTGCAAATCCAGAGTCAGTGGATTTAGTGGCTGCAAGGAGTGTTAGGCCTGCAAGGGCCTCTGCCCAACTCTTCTGAGCTAGCCAGGAGGACTGCAGAGCAAAGGCAGCTCCAAATTTAGGCAGAGCCTCTGGATCCCCACCACTGCATCAAAGCAAACCTGGAGTTGCTCCTGAAGCAGCATCCAGCCATGGGGCTGGCAGGACACCCACAGCTCAGAGCAGCTCACATTGGAAGGAATCACTTTGTTTTTCTTCTCCCCTACCCTGTCAAACCCTCCCCAGTTCATCTGAGAGTAAAAAACTTTGAGGTTTAAAGGCCACAATACAAGCAGCAAAGTCCATTCCTGGTTAATAAGATCCACTTTAGGAGATAAGTCTTATTTGCATCTAGGTAGTGATAGGGGTTTATAACACTGGCAGCAACCTGAGCCCCAGCAGGTTTACGTGGCACAAGCAATGTCCAGCCTGATAGTCATCTCCTGGTCCTGGACTGAAATCAGCTCTTTCCCCTGACTGCAAAGACTGCACATTCCTTATC
Source organism: Pachyramphus minor (assembly GCA_013397135.1). NCBI lineage: Eukaryota > Metazoa > Chordata > Aves > Passeriformes > Tyrannidae > Pachyramphus > Pachyramphus minor. The sequence continues at coordinate 1,486,350 of VYXB01006785.1, forward strand.
TCCACTGCCAGGGAAGGTCCTGCTGGAGGACACAACACGCTCAAGTTTTGATGGCATTCCCCTCGCCATTAGTTTTTCCAGGACTTCTAGGTGATCAGGACACAAAGCAAATGCAAAAGGATCTGGCTCAGTTTGTACTGGATTCCAAGGCAGGGTTTCCTTCCTCCTTGATTCCAGCCATGGCTCTTCAAGCACTGCCAGTCCCCCACTTTTCCAGATACTTAAATCCCCTCTCTGCTGTCGATCCCCACTTGTTACGTACCACACTTGACATCCTCTGGGACAGAGGAGACCTCTGCACCTTCATACTGTGCCTCTGCCTCCTTGGAGCTCCTCCAGCTGAGACAAGTGACTCAGATTAGAGCTGATGTGTGAAGTCAAGTCTCTCCTGGAAACCAAAGCATAATTCCAGAGGGGAGGAGCACATGAAACCACACACAGCATCAACACAGAGGCCAGACTGAAAACCTCAGTGGCTCTCTCAGGACCTCTTGTCCAGTCTGACTTCTTTCTCATGAGCACTGTTTGTGATGTTTCATGGATGTATCAGCCCAGGACACTCCTCTTTCCCCCAAAACACAGCTGCCTTCCCCCAAAACACAGCTGCTGTCTAACTGATGGCAGCTATCAGAAATTATGCGCTTTAGGTAAAGGCAAAAAGAATACAGGGCCACACAAATTCTTCTGGGGAAGAAATTAAGCTCAGGCCACACAGACCTGATGCCTTCTGGCATAGAGCCTAAATTGTCCCAAGGAGCATCCCAAGTGTACCTTCCAAGGTGCTCTCACATCCTTTAGCACAGAGCCTGGGATACGGCTGAGGGTTGGTGAGAAGGGCACCACGAGGACACCATGTGGTGTCCATGGCCCACATACTCTTTTGCCAAACCCACCTCTAGCCCACGTGTGCTGGGTGTGCACAGCCCCTATCTCTGTAACTGCACCTCGTGGGGAGATACCTGGCTGGGACGGCGGGCTCCCCTCTGTACACTGTACCTTCATGTTATCTCACACCCTCTGTAAAGTGCTGACAGAAGAAATGCTGAATCAGGAGTGCTCAGATGGAAGAAATTCATTTGTTTTTTAGCACCAGCACAGCCCTGTGCTGATCCAAAGGGTTGCTGCTTGGGGAGCAGAGGATGTGAGATTCAGTGCTTGGCACCCTGAAACAGCTTGTTTCCAAAACACGATGAAATGTGCTGGATCTGGGCAATGGGGAGGCCAAGGGGACCCACAGTACCCCTTTTGACAACTCAGAATTATTTTTTAGTACCTTTTGGCCTCTTGTTTGCAGGCCTCTCATGAGGTGCCTTGGCTATTGGACAGTACTTGCAGTGGCAGCACTCAGAGCTCCCACCTGCACCCAGGACCAAGACCAGCCCTGTTTTCTGTACCGCTGGTGCAGTCACCAGCAAGTTGCTACCTTGGAGAAGTCAAAAACCCACAGCCAGTCTTCAGGATCATGCCCCAAGCAGGCAAACAGCTCCTGTTTTGCTGAGCTCAGCAGCCCTGCCTGATAAAAGACAGGATAGAGCTGCTCGGAGAAAAGGAGAAGAGAACGTTTCCAGTGCTGGCTCTGCTCCCATCAGATAGAGAGTGCATGGCACAAAGTCCCAGAGGTATGGCTCTGGGGTGGCCTCAGGACACCACCAAGCCAGGCAGTTACAGGGAACAGCCCAGCTTTCCATCCCACTGTGGTGCTGTGGGGCACAGGAACAGTCCCTGAACATGGGGAAGAGCCATCCAGGCCTCCTCCACCTGGAAAATGTCCACTGGCACCACAATGAGTTAGGAAGAGGGGGCACAACACCCCACCAAAGCCCATGTCCCAGCCTTGCCAAGGCTCAGCTGTGGGAGCAGCTTCACCCCACTCCTGAAAAACAACTGACCAAGTCCATGCTGCCCCCAGTACCCATTCACAGGTGCTGCTCTCTGCCTCAGTTTCCCCAGCTGTCAAAATCATCCTCCCCCAAGGCCTGGCAAGAGCTATTTACATCTGAGGCTACTCCAGCTGTGACCAGGACAGTGTGAGCTGCCCCACAGCAGCCTCTGGCAGGCAGAATGGAGGGCAGCAGGCAGAAAGGGGTGCCCCCACCTACCCCCTCGCTCACCTCTCCTGTCTGGGTGCTCCGTGGGGAGCAGGGAGTTGTACAAACTCGGGGCCAAGGAGCACCTCCACCAGACACCCAATGCTTCCTGAAACCCTCTGGCTTCTCTAAAGGAGCTGGACCCACTGCCGAGGGGGTCTCATGTGTCCCCCGTCCCCAAGCTCTCAGCACAGCAAACATCCACCTGCATCCCCGCGGTTCTGGCAGGGCGACATTGCCATCTGCTGCCTGCTGCTCGGCAGGACACGCCAGCCTCCCTCTGCCACCACGCATGGCCCTCCTCCAGCCATCCCTGGGAGGATGGACGACTTTCCCCTAGGGAAACCCTCCAGCACCGAGTGCCACAGGGCAGCAACCACGCCGCTGTCTCCACGCTGAGCTCACAGCTCCAGCCCAGCAGCAAGGAGCACAAGGCAGCTGTGCTTCATCCCACCACACACCTCTGGGTCTATCCTATTCCAGGGTGTGTGACTGGGATGCTCATTTGTGACTAATGAACATGCAGCCACCCAGCAGCACAGGGATGGGAAGGGCAGAGTCCCAAACCAGGGTCATGTTCCCTGCTTTCCCAGTCATAGAACCATAGCTCTATGGACCATAGTTTGGGTTGAAAGGAATATTTTAAATGTCATCTAGTCCAACCCCCCTGAAATGGGCAGGGAGGGACATCTTCAACTAGATCAGGTTGTTTAGAGCCCTGTGCAACATGATCTTGAATGTTCCCAGAGATGGGGCAGCCACCACCTTTCTGGGCAACCTGTGCCAGTGTTTTCCCACCCTCACAAGCACCAGTTTTAACTGTTCTGAGCTGCTGTGTGACAAGACCCCAGCACTGAGTGCTGCCCTCAGCCCTGCTGGTGACTCACCCACCAAATGGGAACACACACCTCCAGCTCTTGTGCCTTGGGTTCTTCATCTGGAAACATGAAGATGGTATTTTTTAACTCACAGCCACACCAAGAGATGTTCACTTATTTTAAACTTGAAAGCACCTACATACTGTTCCTACAGCTTAAGATAGAAGATGCCATCAAAGGGGGGAGAAAAGTAGTAATTATCTGTAGTTCAAAAGTTTAGCCTTCAGAGAAGGAATTGGGTTTCCAGTTATACTAGTCAAATGCTTTTAAGCTGATCTTTTCCAAGAGACTGTGTGGTTTATAACTGAGATTACCTACCTGAGACAGACCATCTAGACAAACCCTGGTGGCTGGACAGGTCACTTGGCCACACACCTTGGTGCTGGTGTGCATGTGGCCACGATGGACAGGCTGAATGAGTGAAATCAGGCTTGTCTGACAGCAAAATCACCTTTTCCTCCCCCCATCAGGTCTGGCACTGAGGTTTCCTGTGCCATTCCTAAATATTGAAGTATTATTTCCCACATTTTCCACCCACATGGCCTCAGAATTGCCCAGTCACTCCCCCACATCCCAGTCCCCCCAGTTGCTGGGATGTGCCACACACCACTGTAGCTCTGGCACAGACCCCAGGAGCTGGTCTCAGATATCCCCCAAAAGCAGCACATCCATGCCAGAAGAGCTCAGGAAAACTGTGCCAGCTGCCTTGTCCTGATGGCCCATGGGGCTGGGGGTGTCCCAAGACAGCCCCAGGGAAAGCCAGCCAAGGTGTCTCCTCCTCTGAGCCTGTAATTTGGGCTTGTACCTGCCTTTGTGCCTCTGACAGCTCCTGCAATGGGCCTGGGAGCAGCTTAGACAGGGTATTATTTGGATTTCCTCCCACTGTTGCCTCTCTGTGGGTAGGCAACATGGTGTTTATCCCATAACCTAACTCTGGTAACCAGGGAAAATACCAGGCGGATTTCAGAGCAGGCCAGGGACTGCAAAGTAAAAAAGGAAGGACGGTACAAAGAAAAATAATTTAAAAAAACCCATTTGCCTGCATGCCATAAATTTTGTGACATCTTTTTCTTCTTAAATCATTTTCTTCCCCAGGTCTTATGACTTTTTGCTTTCTTATTACACACAGCACCTCGTAAGGCTTTTTCTTGGCTGCCTGTTCAGCCCAGAGCTCTGCTGCAGGGAGAACCAGCCCAGGAAAATGTGTTACTCACAGACCCAAGCAGGGAGGACAGCTTATTTTCCCCTGTTTCAAAAGACTGAAGGGGAGAACAATATTAATCAAAATTCCCTTTTTTTCTTCTGCAGCATTTCTTTTTTGTCCATGAAAGAGGAGGGCACAGGGAGGGACTTCCTCCCCCCAGATACCCCAAAACACACAGCACAGCTGGAGAGGGATCAGCAATCAGCTTCCGGTTTTGCCCATTTTATACTCAGTGACAGCTTCCTTAAGGCTTCAAGTCATAGAATCAAGCCATAGAATGAAGCCATAGAATTGTTAGGTTTGTAAAAGCCCTTTAAGATCACCCAGTCCAACCATTAACCCAGCGCCCATCACCACACCGTGTCCCCAAGGGCCACAGCTACACATATTTTAAATCCCTCCAGGGGTGGTGATTCTGTCACTTCCCTGGGCAGCCTATTCCAGTGCTAGACAGCCCTTTGGGTGAAGAAATGTTTCCTAAAATCCAATTCAAATGTCCTGTGCCCTATTATTTCCCCACCCCAAGCTAAACCCCTCTACTTCCGTAGAAATGCTACCAAGACCCAGCTGGTGTGGTGTGGTTGGCTCCAGTGCAACAGGAGGTTACATGGGAATAAAACCATTTGGAGGAGGATTTCAGGCTACTGTGAACAGGGATCCTTCATTTGCATCACATCCAGGCAATAAATAATGATTTCAGTCCCTTGGAGAGCAACAGTGCCCCGCTGAAGCAGCCGGCTCAGGGGTACTCACGTACGCCGTCACTCAGCAGTGACCTCCTGGCCCAGTTGGCTCCAGCTTCAGAGAGAAATGGATTTGCACGTCTCTGGTTTCCTCTGGCGTCACAACATTGATTCCTTTACTGGATCTAAAGCCGTTTCCAAGGCATGTGCTCTCATCTACTGAGTGCAAGTTATCCGAGAGAGGAAAGCCAGAGGAAATGAGCAGCTGGGGAGGAGGCAGTGGGATGGTGACAGCTTTGTCAGGCGTTCACCTGGTGGCTGGTACTGTGCTCTGGGCCATCTTTAAGATGCTCCAAGTGCAGCCCAAGGGTAATTACCCCTTCCCACATGCTTTCCCAGCTCCTGGCATTAGGATCATGCTCCTTTTTCTTTCAGGTGTAAAGTCCTGATCAGCAATGCTGAGGGCTGAAGGTTGATCTGTAGTGTTTTTGCTGAATTATTACCTGTTGCCAGGGGTTTATTGGGATTTAATTTCTGCTAATCCCTAATAAAACAGCTGTAGGCTGAGAGTCCTCAGTGCTGAGATTGCCCATGAAGTGAGTCAGCTCAAAATAAGGGGAAAGGTTTGATCCTGATGCCAGAGAGGAGGCAGAACTCCCCGCTGTGAGGAAAGGAAAGCTAAGCAGCATGTGTGAGACAGGCAGTAAGGGAAACAGGGAGGAAATATCCCTGCAGAAAAGCTCACACAGTGGAGAGAGACAGAAACACACGTGCTGGACTTGTGAGGGTGGAAAAACTGCTTGCACAGTGGCCAAGGAATGACCAGACAGTGACAAACACATCTTGAATGGGGATAAAAACAAGGATTTAGCACAAGGTACCAGAGATGAAAGACACAGCATGAAGTCCTGTGAGGAAAGCAGAGGAAAAGCACTTGAGAGCTCTGCTGGTGCTGGGGCTCTCTCCAGCAGAAGTGGAGATAGTATCTAAAAGCCAGGAGCAGGCAAAGGCCTCCTGGTAGGTGTGGTGGGAGGCACAACTCAAGCTGATGCTCTCCATCACCAGCAGGGAGGAGGAGTGGGAAAGGGCTCAGGCAGGCAGAGCAGCCCTCCTGTGCTTCCCAGGTGGCTCTCTTTGGTGCAGGCATCACAGTTGGGATGAGGAAAGAGGTCCCAGCTTCAAAGGCTCTGCAGCTGCTCCCCTGGACACAAAAAGTTGAGCCAGACACCCCCACACACTTGCACGGGATGCTCTGCTGTCCTACATGGGAGCCTGGGGGCTGCTCCTGCCAGGCTGGCTACTCACCTGTGCTCACCCATCAAGGTGAGGGGGGTTACCAGTAAATCCAGAGAGGAATTGAACATCCAAAGAGGAATTTGCTGCACCTCTTGTCAGGGAGAGGAATGGGGCTTCTCCCTTTCTCCACTGGGGTTTGCAATCTGATTTGCTTTCCTGAAAAGCAACTGCTCAAATACCCTCCTTCTCCAGCATGGGGAGCAGGCACGCACTGCTCTTCAGACTCCTCACACATCCTGAGTTCCCTGGGCAATGCTACACATTCACACACGAGCAGGGCAGAGCCTGCTGACCTGTTTGCAAGACTGCAAAGAACACTAGTGAAAGTAAAACTGCTACAGGCCAAACCTCCTGCCCTCAGCCCTGCATGTCCCACAGACAGCAAACCCACTGGGTCATGGCTGCACCTGGCTTGAGGTCAGGGTCTGATTTTAATTCTCTTTAAGTGGTAGAAATGTGCTTGCACTGCTGTGCCTGTGCCCAGGGGCAGGAAGCAGCTTGGCCTGCCCACATCCTCTGCCAACAGCTCACAGGGCATCTGCTCTGCTGAGCCAGCCCAGTGGGATGCCAGGCAGCTTTCCCACCTTTACCATCACAGCTCCAGGGTGTTGCTCTTGGATTCTCACCCTCTTGCTATTTTTATTTCTCTAGAAATGCTCCATGTGGCCAGGTGACCTTTATTAAGATCCTCTTTTTTTATACTGCATGACTCTGCATCTCTGCTGGGCCCTCCAGGAATGGAAGCAGCAGCTCCTGCTTGCCTGGCATTGGAACATTTGAGCTCCTCAGCCATCAAGAGAAACAGCCACTGGATCTGAAACCTGGCAGAGCCCCAGGGCCTCTGTAATTAATAACCTCTGCATTTTGTTTCCTAGTACTTCTGTATTTTAAATAGTGGGAAAATAGTTAACAGAGTGCAGAAAATAAAAATCTATGCTTTCAAATAAATATTGTAGCCATTAGAGGGGAAAAGAGCATCATATCTAAGCATAAATCAATGTGACCAAAGACAAAACCAGCTACATTAAGAAACAGCTGCCCAGTTGCTCTGCTCCTCACACCTCTAAAATCCCACTCTAAAGTCCATGTTCCCTGGGGCAATGGCCCTGGGAGTGGAGGAGCTTTAGAGGCATCCCTGCCTGTTGCAGGTGAGGAGTATGGTAAGCCTGAAGCACCCCAAATGCACACAAACAAAAGCCCAAACCCTCCCGTGCTGCCAGTGAGACAAACACTGCAAAACACACAACCTCTTCACACAGAGCATGTTGGATACCCTAATTATAGGCAAAATAATTGCACCCCTTGCTCTCCCCTTTTCCAAAGCAGAAGTGCAGGGTGTTTCTCCAGCAATAACCTGCTTTCCAAGCCCAAGAACAGTTTGTAATAATGGCTTCTCTCAGGTACCTGGTAGCTGAGGCAATTAAAAGAGAATTAAACTGACATTTCTAACTTGCAGTGCATGAGAGATGTGCAGTGCTGAAATAATGAAGAGTTACTGCTGGGAACATACTGTTTTCACCTGTCTGCTGCAAAGAACAAAAGGGCAAGAAGAATTTTTGGCTTTTTATTTTTGTCTTCCTTTTTTTATAATTACTGTCTAGTTATTGCTGCATCCCCAAATGCCAGAGCCCAAGGGTTTCCCAAATGACGAGAGAGGTGTTCAGTGGTCGGTACCTGGTTTACCCAGCCTCACTTGGTGACAAACAACATTTTGCAAGTCAGATTTCCCTGCTCAAGTGACGCATACAAAGGCCTCAGAGCTCCATTTTGTGTTTTATGAAATGGATTGAAAGGTCTTTCCAGCCCCTGCCTGGGAGCAGCTCCACAGTGGAGCATCATTGGCTTCCCCACCAGTTACACTGGTGCAGCAGCTGCATCTGAGCCTATTGGGAAGGAGAGGTGGATCTGAAAGATGAGGGGACATGGCAGATGTTCCTCTTCAGTGCAGCAAGGCCCCTGGTGTGTGTGAGAAAACAGAAATCACCTTCCACCTTTCCCATTAGCCCAAAGAAAAGAGTGATATTTATTTACTGGATGCCAGTCTGGTCAGGATCCAAGTCCCAGTGTGTTTGTCACAGGAAACTCATGCCTCTAGACAGAACCCCAAGTCATCCTTGCCCTCACCGTCATCTCCACTAGCCAGGTTTGGCTTATGCTTCAGTCCATCACCCCAGGGTACCCCTGTCCCTTCCTTCCACCCCTCCTGCTCTGCCAACCCAGCTCCAGGTTAATTTTCCAGAGGCAGCTACAGTTTAGGAATGTTTCTGATGTTTCCTGAGTCAGAGTATCCCAGGATTTTAGTCTCTCTCATGCAGAGTGAACCTGAGCACACCCTGGGCTTGTGTTTACCACCGACCTTCTGGATGGGAGAACAGTGTGGTTGTAGGATGAGCACCCCTTGTGCCTCAGGGTGAGCAGGTGAGGGATGAAACCCCGAGGTGTGTGCTTCTCCAGAGTCAGTATCATTCTGCATCAGCCTGTGCCATCTCCTGCCCTGTCCAGCCTCCTGCATGCAAGCTCTTCCAGCAAGGATTTGGAGACCAGTCTGGAAGAAAAAGGAAGGTACATGCTTGGCTGGCTCCATCCTTTCCTCTGCCAGGGGTGGCAGTGATGTTTTATAGGTCTGTACACAAAGTCTTTAAAAAGCAAGACATGAAAGTCACTCAAAACTCTTCCTCAAAAGTGTTTCCTGATGAGAGGAGCAAAAAAAGCATTTGTGGCAAACTGTGAAGTGAAAAGGAAGTCAGGTCAAAAGATGGGTGAGTGCACAATGCACTCAGCATGGCTCTGCACTGGAAATTGCAAAAAGCCACCAAATTTACTCCCCTCCTTTGAGCATGAACAAAACTCAAGATCAAGCTGGGCCTTTCCTTGCTCAGAGCTGCCTGTCTTTCATCAGAAGAAAGAGCATCAGTTTGGGGAAGCACATCCTAAGACGTCTGTCCTTGTTTCCAGTTTGCAAAGGAGCAGAGGGAGGGCTGAGGGCTTTCACCTTGTGTTTTAGTGGCTCAGAGCTTTGCAGGGACACTGCTGCCAGCACTACCCCCTGCACTTTGGGAGGATGTCTCATATTGCTTGGATATTGCTTCTGGATTTCTTATTCTGCCTTTCACAGTGATAAAAACCTGCTGGAGAGCTGAGCCCTGGGCCCAGACTGACTGGCCATGCAGTGCTTTTGGAGGCATCTAAATCTATATGTAAATGATGATACATAAATGTGCTTACAAGAAATGTGCTTGTATTGTAATACTATTGTAGCTGCCAAGGAGGGGGGAACCCAGCTGTATTTTTCACTCTTGCAGTGATTTCTGTCTGATCATAACAAACTGGATGCTGTGTCATAGTATGCAAACAGAGAAGGAAATGTAGGTAAAATTCAGGATATTATTTGTGTTTACATGAACTCCCACGTCCTGGAGCTATTTTAAAGCTGCTGTTATATCTCAATTGAATACACTGGAAATAATTACTCTCTATCTAGTCATGTATGCCACGAACAGTCTAAAAGACTGCACCAGGTAAAAAACATCCCCAGTACTCTGGATTTGGTGCAGTGTGGTGGGAGTGCCCTGATTTTCCCACAGTTCCCCGACACAGCTGTGCTTTCTGGCAGGGTCAGCTTTCCTCCAGCAGATGTATCACTGTGCCAGCAGAAATACTTCCATGGGGATGCACTGAACCAGGAGAGAGAGAGAGAGAACACAGGCTCTTCCCAGTGACAAAGTCAAGGCCTTCTGTTTTCAGGCTCCTGGGGCAAACCATGTTGCACAGTCAGCAGACAGACTTCTATAGGCAAGTTTGTCTTCTTTTTAAAAAAGTAGTAAAGGTGATCAGAGGGGTGGAACAGCTATTCTATGAGGAAAGGACATGGCAGGTAGTCATCAGGAATGGCAAGTTGGTGGCTTGGCCACCTTCCTGTTACCTGGGCATGGCTCTGAGCCCAGGGACCTATTGCTTAAGAATCCCTTGCAGCCGGCAAGATGTGTGCTGGTAGCTTGAAGAGAAACAGAACAAATCACTACTCCTTCTTTCAGATTTGAAGCATGTAAACAGCAATTAAGATGGATCCCTTAATGAGAAAAGGAGTTGATGGCTCTGATAATTTCTTCTAGCAGATAAACAAGAAAGCCATTACATGAACTTCACGAGCACATTAACTCGAGCACATCCTCCTCTGCAAAGCAACATTCCCACGGAGCAGGGGGTGGTTCAGCAGCACAGCCATCCTACAGTGGATTTACAAGTGGGCTGCACACTGATGCAGAGCCTGTATTACCTGGTTCATGGGCTCGCTCCGTTCAGTGGCTCCTCTTCAAAGATGACTCTAACCTTGTGCAGGCCCACAATTTCACCTCTCAAAGCATCAGGCACAGCAGAAATCACCAAAATAAAGACATTTCTATTTCCAGAATGTTATCCTAGTGAAATGCTATTAATCTGCTCTTCTGCTGGCGAGATCTCAGCCCCTGCTCGGTTTCAGTGTGTAAGTAGGAAAACCGCAGTGGGAGCTCCTTGTGCCAACAGAAACTTTACAAGATCAGAGGCAAATGAAGCCTCACTTTAAATAAAAGCTGCCTACTCCAGAGATTTCAATGCCCTTTGCACAGATTAATTGACAAATGATGGATTGCTCAGTGCTCCCTGTTTACATCAAAGACTCCTGCTTCAGACTCCTCCATGCCAGGAGAAGGCAAACAGTGTAGAGGAGGATGGTGTGCAGAGGAGCATTGACTGTAAAGCAGTAGCTTTTCCTTTGTTCAGGGTGCTGTATCTACACTCCATAAGCATGGGCACATTTACCAAAATCTCCTTTGTTAACTAAGTAAGAGAATAGTACCATAGCTGCCAAGGAATGACCAGTGATTCCAGGTCAGCAAGGGCCTGGAATCTGTAGTGCTAGAGCTATTCTACCTTCTTAGTCTTGAGGCAATTTTCCTGTGATGGAAATGAGGTGGGCAGAAGCGACATGGAAGGGAAAAGAAAAGGGTATTTCTAAATTCCACTGTTCACAAATACTGCCCAGTGATCAAAAGTACTTACACAGTCAGGATCCTCTGCCTAGCTCAGAGCTCCAGCCCTGAAGTCCCCATTCCCTGGCAGTAAGTCCTCTGCACAGCACAGTCTCAAAGGAACTGCCTCTTTCATGGACTCCACAGACACAAATGAGCTAACAGATAGACTGGCTTTCAGAAACAATAAAATTACTTCTGCTGAAGCCACACACTTTGAACCCTCTCTAATGAAGCAATGCTGTGCAGCAGGTCTATTTGCTCACTCTCTCCCCATTTCAGCTGGATGTCATGACTGGCTACATCTGTTTTAGGCTATCACCAACTCAGACTGACACTGCAAGAGTGTCAGGGCCTGGGAGAGATTTCCAAACCTTTATGTTAAAAATGTAAAGTGAGGATCTCTGGGTTAAATTAACCTCCAAGGGGCTTCCTGTAGCTTGCAAAGGAGTTAATGGAAGTTTCTTTGAAGAAGGTTCAACACACTTGTCCCAGAAGCCACCCCATTTTAATTACTCCTTTCACACATCCAAGCACTTTATATGCAAGTCAACCTTCCAGGCAAGTGTCTTTTTAATAACCTTTTAGTTAAGCCCAGTAGTTCTCATTTCACCAACCATTTACTCTTCCCATATAACAGAACCTTCATTCAAAATACTTTCACCATTATCCTACAGGTACAAATTCTACCAACTGCTACCACCAAAAAGCAGAATAACTGGATGTTCCCAATTACTGCAACTGTCTAAGCAGAACAGTCACACAACATAAAAGTGTGCATAGTGGTGCACACCTTGGATATTAAATTGGATATTAAACCCCCCTGCAGCAAGAGCATTGCATACCCAAGGGAGAAGCAGGATGCTGAATGGGGGAGACTGTAGATGACAACTTCAAAATGGGTTTAGAAGATGAGGGTGGAATCTTAACGCATGAAAGCTTCTGGAACAGCTTTGTCACCTCACTATCTGCCCTCTCTCTCAACGGGTCCCTTCAGAAGGTGTTGAACAGCACAGTCCCCACAGAACAGCACTGTTGACCTCTCTCTGCAGATCACATACCCACAGTCAGCCAGGATTCTTGTCATGCCAAGATCTTTCCTCCCAGAGAGGCTGAGCAGCCCTCAGATAACACTGAGCTGTTGCTAAGGGGCCCCGTCAAAAGCCCTTTGGAAACCTTTGGAACTTCCTGCCTGCAGGGGAGTTTGGAGGAGTCTCAGTCCCACTGTAGTGAATGCACATGGTACACAGGGTCCAGCCATCCCAGCATTACAAAAGTACACAGGCAACAGAACACATCCTCAGAAGCAGGATGCAGATCAGTTCCCTCATCTGGAGATTTCTTTGAGGAATTAAATGAAAATGATCCATCAGTGATGCCAGGAGAATTAGTCTCCCACTCGTAATCGAGTTAAAGTTTTGCTGCAGACAGTGGTTCAGCTTGATCTGAGCCAAGGACCTCACACCAAACACGGCAGGACCCACAACTGTGTGACACCTGCTCAGCTCTTGCACAGGTGGAAGGTGCTGAGCAGCCATCATTATTTTTTACTCTATGAAATGTGCAAACTAATGGTACAATTAGTATTTTATATTAAATAACCTGGTAGTAAATGCAAAGCTACGTTACCCTGAAGCTTCACCTTCACTCTGCTCCACAACTTCCCACTGAAAAGGCAGAAAGCATTGGAAAGGAATTAGTGAAATTATGGCAGCTGGCAGGGAGAAAGGAAGCTGACATGGAAAGGAAATAAAGGCTGCAACTTAAGGACAAACTGGATGCTTCTACCACAGTGGTTAACAGCAGATAAAAAAGTCATTATTATGTTACAAAGTTAAAACCCTGCTGCCACAACTGAGGCAATACCAACCTCTTTGGAAGTTACAGCTTTGGAGTATTTGGCAGCACCTGCATCTGCCAGGCTCATTTCTAAGGAAACTTTTATTCACTAACCATCTAAATCGAAGTGAAGAGTCAAGCAGACACTTCAGTAGTACTCAGACACATCAGAGAACACAAAACATGGTTGTGTTATGGAAAGCTTCCTTATGTGTGAAAACATTTAAATTGAGATTCCCATGCGATGAGTAGCAAAGGTGGCTTAAATTTGGTCTTTTCCTGTTTGAATTCTGTGTTCTCAAACACTTTCTACCACAGTACTCAGCTGGATAGAGTGCTTGGTTCCATCAGAGACACAAAAGCATTCAAACCCCTCATGCCAAGAGCATGCACCGTCATAGCCAAAATAAAACTTTTCCCATTATTAACAGGCATTCAACTCATCACACAAAAGTGCATAAAGTATCAGTACTCCCTTACATAGAAACATTTGTGAAATACAGCTGGTAACATTTGCATTTATTGAGGAGGTGGTTTGTAGCTTGCTTGTTTGTTGTGTTTTGTTTTTTTCTTTAAATAATCAACATAATATTCCTGCTCCAAATAAAAAAAAATGTAGTAGAAAATAAAACTCAGCAAAATACAAGGACAGAAGGGTTAGAGGGACAATTCTGGACTGTTTTGACTTAGCAAAGGCCTGCAACAACAGATCTCCAAACCCAGTGCTGGAGAGCCATCACACTCCAGAGGCCAGGGCCTCTCCAGTGACTGAGGCTGTGGAGAGAAGTCTCACAGCCTGTGCATCCTTGCACAAAGCTCAAGCTGATGCATCGTCACTCCAGCAAATTGAGACAGCACTAGCACATGTGAGTGATTTCAGTCCCCCCAAGTCTCACATTCCATTACTCAGTGGTAATTGGGTTATTTGTTCATACAAAGCAGTTCAAGCCAGTCTGTGCAACCGCTACCAGTACAAGTTCCAGAGATCCCTGTGATGCAGCATTCCCTGCTGTTCCAGCGGCTCTGGACTGGGCAGAGTGCGTGCAGTGGGTGCTTTCTCCAGCCCAGGTGAGACGCAAACAAGGAGACCACAACCCCAAATGAGCCAAGAACTAAGGTTTGTCCAATCTGTGTGTGCGCTCGTGCCTCCGTAGGGTCCCGGACTCGGTGAAGGAATGCCCACAGTGACTGCAGGAGTAGGGCTTCTCTCCCGTGTGGATGCGGTGGTGGCGCTGGAGCGACGCCAGCCGGGTGAACGTCCCCCCGCACTCCTCGCAGTAGAAGGGGCGAGCCCCAGAGTGAGTCTGCTGGTGCCTCTTCAGCCTGAGCAGCTGGACAAACGCCATGCCACACTCCTGGCACTTGTAAGGCTTGTCTTCCCGGTGGATCACCTTGTGTTTGGAAAGCAGGTTGGGCTTGTCGAAACCTTTGCCGCACGTCGGGCAGGTGTAAGGTTTGCAGTCGTCTTCCTCGGGCTTCTGGTTTTCTGCGCAAGGCTGGTCGCTGTAGTCAGCAGCGCGCTGGTTACGGTGCACCACGGACCAGGGGTTCCTGGCCATGCCGTTTCCCAGGATCACCATGGAGCGCTCGATCTTGTGCACGTTGCGCAGGTGCCTCCAGACGTCGGCCGTGCGGATGAAGCCCTTGTCGCACTCCGGGCATTTGTGCGGCCTGTCGCTGGAGTGAATGAGCTTGTGCATCCGCAGGTTTGCCGCACGGAAGAACTCTTTGGAGCAGGTGGGGCAGCGGTAGGAGTTTCCCACCAGGTGAGTTCGCTTGTGCTCCTGCAGCTCGCTCACGCTCTGGAAAGAGGAACCACACTTCTTGCACCGATACGGCAAAGCTTCCCCAGAGACAGGCTCCAGGTCCTCGGCAAACACGTCACCGAGAATGGTATTTTCATTACCATCATGGAGCCTTCCCCGTGGCTTCCTGGAGCAGTCAGAGGAGCTGTGCTCTAAATCGTTATCTTCACACTGCAGGACAAAGTTGGTACTGGAAGCGACAAACACCCCAGCAGGACCCTCACCTTCTTTCTGGTAGTAGGTCTCACAGGTTTCTCTGTCTTCACACTGCAGCTCTGTGGGAAGCTCCTGCTTAGCTGCAGGTCCAGCAGAGTTGCAAAGGGGACTGCAGGTCTGTGAGTAATTCATGTCTACCTCCTTCTGGAGCCTAAGTGTGTGGCCCTCCTGCTTAGCTGTCTTTCTGGAATAATTTGAATGCTTCTCACCTGTGTCACAAATGTTATTCCCAGAGTCCCAGTCCACACTCACATCCATCCTCTGAGGCAAATGCTGTGTTCATCTGCAGCTCATCAATGATGTGCACACCCAGAGCTCTGGGCCATTCATGGTAAGGCCATCTCATTTTCAGGTCTCTTTAAGATCCTCCCTAGAAAATAAAACACCTGGTTCATCAGTGATTTTTCTGATATTAACATAAGATAAATACATAACATTAAAGATATTTTTCTTATTGTAAGAATGGGACAGACTATTAGACAGTAGGAGAAACAGAATCATCTACTATCAGATATGTAGAAAACATACTTTCAGCATATGAAACACAGACTATGTTCAATGAGGTTAAATACTCTATCATTACCCAGCCTTCACTATAAATTCATGATTTACATTTTAAATTCATGTAAAGATGAAAAATCGTAGAATCCCAGAATGGTTTGGGTTGGAAAGGACCTTAAAGATCATCTCATTCCAACCCCCTACTATGGACAGGGACACCTTCCACCAGACCAGGTTGCTCAGAGCTCCATCCAACCTGGCCCTGAACACTTCCAGGGATGGGGCAGCCACAGCTTCTCTGGGCAACCTGTGCCAGGGCCTCACCACCCTCACAGGGAAGAGTTTCTTTCTACCATCTAATCTAAATCTCTCCTCTTTTAGTTTGAAAACATTCCCCCTTGTCCTGTCACTATCTGTCCGTGTAAATAGTTGCTCTCCCTCTTTTCCACACATTCCCTTCAAGTCCTGTAAGGGCGGGTAAGACATCTCCAAATACAACCATATGTATGTAAGAACACACACATATATATAAAAACATACATATTTCCATATTTGCACGCATATATAAATATAAAACTCAGCTATTTACTTTCAGTAGGCTTACCAAGGATGGTTACCAGGGCAGTAGAGCGATGTGCATTCAGAGAAAGGTCTTATTCACATCTCAGAAAGGCCGGCTTCATCAGCCACACAAGCCGTGCTTTCTTCTGCTGCGATACAGAAAACAATCTGGATTAGTCCTCGTCAGTCACTGCCTGGAACAGTGTGGCTCGACTCACCCCCAACTTCAGACGTTCCTCTTAATTTAATACGGAGCTGGGTAGCAGGAGTATTCCTCACCCCCAGCCCTCTAACTGACCTGCTGCTGCCTTCGGGGAAGGAAAACTTTCCGAGGGATGCTGGCGCTGCGTGGCTTAAGGACCGTGCGGTCCCTGCAGCGGGGGATGTCCAAACCACGATGTAGGCTGAAAAATAATAATAAATATGCATATAAAAAGAAAGGGATTCATTGTTCCCGGCAGCACGAACTCCCAACTTTTCCCCGCTCCGTTCTCCCAGCCCTACCTGGGGGCTCCCGGTCCCCGCGCATCCCCCGCGCATCCCCCGCTCCGGCGGTCCCGGCGCAGCGGCGGCTCGGCCGTGCCCGCAGCGGCCGCGGCTGCAGCGGCGGGGC
>VYXB01006785.1:1508858-1549176 GCA_013397135.1 Pachyramphus minor
ACACAGCCAGGGATCAGCCCCTGTCACACCTCCTGTGACACACACAGCCAGAGATCAGCCCCTGTCACACCCTCCCTGTGACAGACACTGCCAGGGATCAGCCCCTGTCACACCTCCTGTGACAGACAGAGCCAGGGATCAGCCCCTGTCACACCTCCTGTGACACACACAGCCAGAGGCCAGCCCCCCTCATCTGCTCAGTGGGAATGATACCCACACACCGGTCCCTGTTACACACCCAGTTTGACTGACACAGCCAGACACCAGTTCCCATCACACTCCCAGTGTGACTGACGCAGTGGGGACCGCCCCTGCCACACCCCCAGTGTGACTGACACCAGCAGGGACCGCCTCTGTCACACCCCCAGTGCGAGTAACACTGCCCGCATCACACCCCCAGTGTGACTGGGACTGCCCCCATCACACCCCCGGTGTGACTGACACAGGCAGGGACTGCCCCCGACACACCCCAAATGTGACTGACACCGGCAGAAACTGCCCCTGTCACACCCCCAGTGTGACTGATACAGGCAGGGACTGCCCCCATCACACCCCAAATGTGACTGACACCGGCAGGGATCGCCTCTGTCACACTCCCAGCGTGACTGACACCGGCAGGGATCGCCTCTGTCACACTCCCAGCGTGGCTGACACCGGCAGGGACCAGCCTTGTCGCTCTCCCTGTGTGACTGAGACTCTGAGGCTGCACTGCTGTCACACAGCCCTACATGACTGTCACAGGCAGAGACCAACCCCTGCTCCAACCCCCAACGTGACTGACATGCTGAGACCACCCCTGTCCCCCGGCTCATCACACTCCCATGAGGCTGACACAGCCACTGTAGCCACGGAACACACCTTGTCAGAGCACAAAACCCTCCAAAATTAATAAAAGTGCCCCGTCTCTGCCATGTGTTCAAGCCCACCTGCTCAACCCCTCTCTAAAACACCTAACTGGAAGGTGTATTTTGGGATGGAAAGGGTGCTTGTCTGCTGGAGGTCTTTAAATTAAACACTTAAATGTCCACAGACTCCTTAGATGCCAGGTGAAAATCATTGACATCCAGCTGTAGCAGGGTTAGGGATGCTGAGGCATGGGGTGACACAGCTCCCTTTCCTGCACCTCATCCCAATTCCATGCTGATAACCTACATCCCAGCTTCTCAAGATTTTTTTTTTTTTATCCTCCCAGAAGTCTCTCATAGCTTCAACGAGTCAGGAGACAGCTTGTCTGTAATCAGAAGTCATGGCATTTGGGAGACTGAACGCTCCCCTGGGTCATCAGTTCCACCAGTTTATCAGCACAGCCTTCGTCCTGGCTAACTTGATGAAATATTCCATCCATGTGTTAACACACACAGTTTTAACACAGCTCAGGATGCCTGGATACAGTGTGGGGATCCAACACCACGGTGTGCCTCGCTCGTGGCACGCTGTGATTTCTCCTCCAGCCAGCTGAGCTGCCCCCAGACAGCAGGAGAGGTGACTGCACGGGAGAGCGTGAGTGCACTGTGTGTGTGAGCAATCCCCTAAAGATACAGGAGATATGGGAGAAGCCTCCGGATCCAGGACTCTTTGCTAAATCGAGTCGGGGGAATGATGCCTGTGCTATGCAGATGAGCTGTCATATTGTCTCCCACACAAGACCGTCTCCAAAGGAACCTACACCTACTGCAATTATCCTGCAGCATATGGACATTTATAGGTCAACCTGGGGGGGAAGCGGGGGGGGGAGGGGGAAAGTGAGAGTAATGGTTGTCCAAAAAAAGCAGGAGCCCAGATAATTTTCCAGTGTTATTTTGGAAAATGCGGACATGGAACAGGATAAATTATACATACCTGAGAGCCATTAGAAAATGTCAGATTGCCTCTAAAACGCATTAGAAGGGGAAAAAAAATATGCCTCCAGCTTTCTTGTGAAAGAGGAGAATGCAGTATTTAAATAATATTCCCTAATAAAAATCAGCACTGGAATTAATTTGCAAGTTTATTCCATCGTTCTCTTGTGGTGGGAACAGTCTGGGGTTGCATCCTGACAGTCAGTAGACATCATCAGGCTGAAACTCCTGCTGACAGAAGAGCTGCACTTTCATTGCAGGAGCAACCATGATGGATAATCCAGGAGCTCCTCCCGTAATGATTTCAGAGCCAACCCAGAATATTTGTTACCCTTCTCTAAATTGAGCTGGAAAAAAATAATAACTTCTGGTGCCAACTTTATGAAAACAACACATGTGTCTTGACAGCAGAGCACTGGATGATTTAAAAATGAAGACCAACCAACAAATGCAATATTCTGGGTGTTGGGGGAGGAAGAGGACTGGCAAATCCCGAAGGCTGTTTGCATTTCCAAATTCTCAGCGTTCACTTCCAGCACAATCCTGTCACATCCCGCATTTCTATGCACCATCCCCAGTATATTTTTCCAAATATTCAGCCTCTGAAAAGAACCAAACCCTCTGTTGACTGATGCTTCTGCTGGAAAGTTGAGATTTCTATAATTAGCATCAGAGAGAATTTGGGGAGGGATCTGTTTCTTTTGGTTTGGATTTGTTTGGGGTTTGTTTTTTCATTTTTTGTTTGTTTGTTTGTGTAAATTTGGATGTTGCACATTTTAAAACAAAAATATTTGCCTTAAAACATCTGCCCTAAAACATCAGCACATCAGCTCATAATTGCAGAGTGGAGATGAGGAGCACGTCAGTAGTTGAAAAAATATTAAATTTGCAGGAAGTGACTGAAGCGTTTGCACAGAAGGGGGCAAATGGAGATAAGACAGGCAGTCTGCTTGCATTTGGCTGTGGGAAACTTGTGCAGCAGAGACTTATCCTCTACAAGAGAAGTAATGGAGGGGGGGTGGAAATGGTTGCAGAACTGTGCTGGGAACCATGTTCACAAAAGTCACATCATTCAAGGGGTAAGAAACCCTCTTCTCTGAATATTTTGGTGAGAAGCCCAATATTTTGCAAGGACTCTTGGCACATTTGGCTTGGTTTTGGTTTACTTTCCCATCATCTTCAAGAAGGGTCAAGGCATAAAAATAATACAATCATAGAATGGTTTGGGTTGGAAGAGACCTTAAAAATCATCCAGACCAACCCCTCTGCAGGGACACCTTCCACTAGACCAGGTTGTTCAAAAGCCCACCCAACCTGGCCTTGAGTGCTTCCAGGAATGGCACCCTCCAGGCTGAACTGCTCCAGAAAAATCCTTTTGAACTGCCCACAGCTACATTACTGCACAAGAAGGACACCCAAATTATATTAAACCTACAAATAGCCCAGCAAAGCTCCTCTAACCTGTCAGGCACAAAAGGTCTGGTTCGATTTGCATTTCGCAGCCTTCCTGACCTGAACTATAACAAGCACAGGATCATCTTCTCGCACCGGGGAGAGATCACAAAACACTTACCTGAAATAGAGGCATCTATTCTCCATCTGGTAGGAAAACAAGCTTAACATTTAAATCTGTCTGCAAGGTGGGAGCAAATGAAGTCCTGAATGTCTGCGTGAAGGAACAGGAGCGTAATAAAACTGAACAGGTAATTGCTGATACATTATCTGGAGACAAAGGCTAACGCCAGGAGACTAAGCTTAAAAATAACTGAAAACCAAAGCACAGCTCCAGTGCAGGGTGTGGTAACAGGCAATCTCAACCTTAACACCTCTGGATCTGCTCTTTCTTTGAAATTCAGCACTTATTCAAATAAAAATCACCACCCGCATGAATCCAGCTAATATTAATCATGTCATTTTGCACACAGATAATCTACAAGTGCCTCTGTGACCACATGGAAAATAAACCTTATTTTATATAAAACGATTGACTTGCCCAGTAAAATACAGGCTTTCCTCCTTTTTTCTTACCAGAGAATTGAAACTCGAGCTAATGAATCAGAAAACGCGAAACGATCTGAAAACACCTGGAAAAAGGAGATTAAAATAGTTATCCTTGTTCAGCTGACGAATCTATTGGTTGTCTGCCCCAGATTTAATTAGTGAAAACCCCAAAGACTGACGAGCTCAGCACAAAATTCCTGACCTGAGCCAATTTCATATTTGACAGGATAAAATACCGCTACTCAGAAAAGCTAGAAGAACAACACCTACGATGTGTGCATGCTGATGAGCTTTCAGAGGGGAAGTGCCTTTACAAGCCCAGCCCTGTGTGGAGGAAACATATTTGAGAGTTTCAACAAGTGCAAGGAGCAATCAGTGCCTTTTGGGTACCCAGGATTGCCTTGGGGTGTGATTCTGGCTGCTTTATGCTTTTGGGTGGCTTTTAAACTGAAGGATCAGGGGCAGCACAGAGCAGCAGCCAACATAATCAAAGCCACTGTCACAGGTAATAACTTCAAGATTCCCAAACCGCTTATAAGTACGTGATACTCATATAAAAATTAATGACCCATTGACTGCAAACAGCACAGTACAAGGCAAAAACAGATTTGTTGATATATCTATTTGCCATTTGCTGCCTGTCCTCACACTGAAAGTGTTTCTGGTTATGGTTACTGTTAATTGCTTTTTATCTAACAGTGGAGCTAAGAGGCTTCAGCTGAGACAAGGTTTTGAAGTGTTAGGCAATTACACAAACATCCAGATGCACAAAAATTCCCTGGTTTGTAATCTGGATGAGGCAGAACACAGTGACTTATCTCAGGCCTAAAGAGGTTTCTGATCTGGAAAGAAAACAAGGTCTGACCGACCAAGAAAGCATCTGGGAAGGTGAAAAAATGACTCACTGCCTCCTTGAGCTTCACCTGTTACAGCTCACAGATTAAAAATTCAGCCACGGCTGCTTGAATTTTAACTCATGAACAGGAACACACAGAAGCATCGTGTTTCCAAACACTCCACATCTTCTGAAGACATTCCTCCTAAGGAGGGCTTCCTTGTGCAGTGTCATTATCTCCGACAGATCTGCTTTGGAAATTTCCTCTCGGGGCTCCTCCACATTGACAAGTGAATTCTCTGCATCAGAAATATTTGTTCAGAGGCTGCCAGGCTCATCAGTCACTTCCCGGCGAAGGAGGAGGTCCAGAGGGGATTCTGCTCTTCCCCCTCCTATTGCCCCTGCAAAAATGACAGTGTTGAGGAGACAATGAGTACAGCCACATGTCTGGGCCACTTGTCTCTCTGGGCCACTGCTCATTTCTCTGTATCAGGGCTAGGAACAACCCTGCTGCCTCGTCCTGGCTCTCACAGCCGAATCACAAACACGCCACAGGCAAGAGAGTTACCTGGGCTGGCCTGAGCAGGACCTCCAGCCTCTTGGGCACCCTCCTGCTCAGGAGGGATGAGACATCCCTGCTGGCTGTTGTCCACCAACACAGAGCTAATTATTTAGGACATATCCAGGCAGAGAGAGAACACAAACATCCCAGCACAGGATTGTTTAACACGCACCTTTGGACTGATGGCAATTCCTCATGGAGCGTACGAGTGATTTATGGTGTCTCCGTGTAGCATTGTGGATGAGGAGAGGATGGCTGGATCTCAGGCAGGATCTAGACTGGTGGGTTACCAAAGGGCCCTGATGGCTCTTGATTTACCTAATGAAGAGTTTCTTCCTACAGCTTGACTGCCACTTCATCATTCATCATTAACAAAGCATTTCGGTGTCTTATCTCGGAACAGGGAGATTTCTTGTGTTCACATAAATCAGCCTCTCTCTAGCTAGAAAGCTCAGTTTTCACCTAGCCAGCCCTTCCTGAAAGTAAAATCTGAACCACAAAAAGAAAAAATATCCCCCCCTTCCCTCTTCATTCTGAAAGATAGTACACGACCGTCTTTTCCCTTTTAAATGCTATTTGCTTCTTTTCACCCCTTGCTCACTAATTATGAAAATGATTTTGCCTAGACAGAGACAAGTAAAGTACAGTGTAGCTCCTTCTCGGTTTTTTTTTCATCTTCTGTGTTTTTGTCACTAGTGAAGGTTTGATTTGACCTTTTTGAAAGATTTGTCCTGATTATTCCACTTATAAGTTGCTGCTGCTCTCCTACACATCGGAAACCAGATGAGCCCAGCGGTGAACATGTCAAGTTTTGAAAGGTGTCACAGGAGAAAAAGTGTTATTAGTTCATCCTGCTAACAAAGGTGTCATGCTGGATTTTCAGCCTCAGCGTTACTGCTGTATCTATGGTTTCTGAAGCCAAAAGACAAAGAGCCATTAATTAACAAAAGAAGCTGCGAGATAATCTCGCGATTAAGTTACTGGAGTGGGACCTGGGTTGATTTCTCAGTCCTGGGCTGGTTGCTATGTGATATTATTCAAAGCACTGCATGGAGACAGGCGTGGAAGGCTGGCAGTGCGAGCTCCCCATAGGCTGCCGGCACTGTGGGCAGGGGCTGCTGAACAGCACATTCCTCATTATTGCCAGCTGGAGTCACTTCTGCTGGGAGACAATTGGAAATAACCCCCCAACTCTACATGCATTTCACGTTCTGCAACTGCCCTTTG
Organism: Pachyramphus minor; assembly: GCA_013397135.1. Classification (NCBI taxonomy): domain Eukaryota; kingdom Metazoa; phylum Chordata; class Aves; order Passeriformes; family Tyrannidae; genus Pachyramphus; species Pachyramphus minor. Next base: position 1,515,322 of record VYXB01006785.1, read on the forward strand.
CTCAATCTTGCTGTTTTTCCAGAATCTCCTGTGATTGACTAAATCACTCCTTTTAATGCTTTTTTTCTTTTTAAACTCCCTTTCTTCTGTTTCCTAGTGAATGTCTTTACCTTCTGTCTGTTGCAAATGTGAACAGTTTTAATTAGGTGCTGTTGAAATGTCTTTTGCAGTTTGGCATCCTGTTTGGTTTCATTCCTCTCGTTCTCTTTGCAGTTCTGTTCCTTCCCACATTGCTTATGTTTTCTTGTTTGTGGAAGCTTTTCTTTATATGCATAATTTAATCATGCTGAACTTCAATTCCATCTCTAATAAGCATAAATAGGGAAAAGGGCATCTGAAGCCCATCTCTCCAGATACTCCTTAAAAAGTTGTCTTTTCCTGTAGAGTGTCCCTCAAATGTTACAGGTTTCCAGCTGAACTCAAGGACAAAGCACTCAGCCCAATGGGTTTGTTGTATTTTCAAAGAATATCCTTAAATTACTCCATTTTTTTGGTACAAGTTTAGACATCAGACTGAGTCTTCACCTTGAACTGAAGTCCAGAACAGCAGGGAACTGCTCAAGAAACCCAACAAAGAACAAAACCCCAGGGTGGGTGCCATTAATCCGGTTTCTCCTCCCTTCCTTTTCCTGCTCTAGGGCTGAACTACTGGATTTTGCTTTTGCTCAAGTTATCCTTTTTGTGTCAGCAGCAAATCTGCATGGTCTTCTTTCCCCGTGGATTTGCTACTGGTGTCTCATTGCTCCATCCTCAGTGCTCTAAGCTGTGGGCACTGGATATCACAAAGTCATTTTTTTGGTATTAACCAGATCACTGTTGATTGAGTTACATCCAGCTTATCTGGGGAAGTCAGTAATTTCAATTAAGCTGCGTTATGTATTTTCCTCTAGTTATATAAGAGAAGACAGACTTTCCTTTTTATTTTTACTGATCTCCAACAGCAGTACTACAAAAATAATGAAAAATAGGGCTGAAATGAATGAGAGAGATCTAAAAGCTCTCTCTCATTTTTAGGGAACACAAGGGTGTGGTCATCTACACCTAAATCCACTCCACAGACAGAATTTTGACAGGCTCCACACACAACCTTTTCAGGTGCAGCCTCTGCAATCTCTCCCACGATCTACTCTAGCATTTACCTCACACCTATCATGATGACCATCTTTTCTTTCCCTCCTCTGTTGTGCTTAAACTGCACCTGCTTTGCTATTGTTTAAGCCTATTGATTCTCCCACCCAGGAGCAGGATTTTTACAAATGTGCAGCCTGTTGTCAGATCTCCCTGAGAAGCTGTGGATGCCCCATCCCTGGAGTGTCCAAAGCCAGGCTGGATGGAACTTTGAGCAACCTGGTTTAGTGTAAGGTGCCCCTGCCCATGGCAGAGGGTTTGGAACTACATGATCTTTAAGATCCCTTCTAACCCAACCCATTCTGTGTTTCTATGATTCCCTCTCTCCACTGCTCACCTGGGCCTGTCCCCATAGAGAAGTGGCACTCTCTGAGCAGCTGAAGTCAACCCCACCAAAAGCAGGTATTTGAGAAGCAAGGATTAGCAAGATGAAATTTATGAGAAGTGGATAAATTAATAGGGACACTTCCTTACCATCCATTTTGCTGAGATTTGACAGAAGCCAGTCAGCCATCGCCTGCTGTCATGTTATCAGGGACAACTGCCTTGCTGCAGGGAAATCATTTAGCCAGGCGTGGAAGAAGAGAGGATTAGACAGGAGAAGACTTGGTGTGTGATGAATGGGATTTACAGGCAAACCTGCACCCTGCCCAGTCACTGCCTCCATCCCCGGGAAGGGACACATACAGAGCTGAGCTGATCTCTGCAGCACTTTGTCCTGGTGCTGATTCTCATCAAAAGGTGAAGGGTGCTACCAGTCTCTTCTTTGTGCTTTGGGGTTTCAACAAAACCCTTTGAACGTGCTCTAGGGTAGGATACATGGCTTTATCCTGACCTTGGGAAGTACATAGGCTTGTCCCTTCTTCCAGACCTTCTCCATGGGATTTGCTTATCAGGGCTGTCCACAAGTAACTTGGTGCAGCAATCCCATCCCTACATGGAATTAAACCAGGACTCTCTCTCTGGAATTAAACAAGGAATTCTGGTTTATTGCTTTCCAGCACATATAAAGATATTATTTTTCACGTTTGTGTCATCAAATAAGGACACACACACACACACAAATCAGTATCACTGTAGCGTTTTCTGCAGTGAACAGCACTTCATTAACTGAGTGCTCCTAGTTCAATCCCAAGGGGATACCAGTTGAATTTGATTCCCTTCTGCTCTTAACCACTTGCTGGAAAAGCTGCAGCACTGCACTGCAAGCTCAGAAGTCTCTTCTGGGCTCATAGCAAAACCCCCAAACTATTAACAAGTGATCTTTCAGCTGCAGCAGATTAAATCCGTACCCTAAAAATCAATTCCTTCAGCCACATATTTCAGGCTTTCCTGAGACACTTTGGAGGATTCAGAGCCTTGATCTAAATTGTGACTTTAGTCCTTTTTTCCAAAAACTGTACATATCCTTTTTAATTCCAGCTCCACCCAGAGACAAGAAGGGCCAAAACACCAGCAAAGGCTCTGGGGTTGAGATGGCTCAGCCAGGAGAGAAAGACTTTACAAGAAACCTTTCTTAGCACAGAAAGTTTCCTGCTCAGATTTTAACCCCAGCATTGAAGTGACCTCCAAAATTATCCAGGTTGTTGTTTACCTAGTGGAGGCTCTGACACACCTTAGGTTTGCTTATGCTTAAATAGGAGAAGCCCTGGCTCTTAGAGGCACCATGACATTTTCTTTCTATAAGGGGAAACCTCAAAGATTATCATGACTGATAAGGTCTGACTGTTTCCACGGTTCACATTTACAAAAGAAACTGGTTGAAATATCTACACAGCTACTTGAGAAGAAAAAGAAAGCCTTTTCACCGTGTAGAGTGGAAACCCTGGCTTCAAAATTAAGGCAGTTAAAATCACTAGTTCTTTTTCAAAATGCTGGCCAAACAGCTGCTGTTTGACGTTTGTGTGTGCAAAGTTACTGTACAAAAAAAGGAAAAAAGGAGAGACATGTTTGGAAGCACAGGGGTAGCTGCATGCAGAAGAAAACACATGGCTCCTTCCAGCCTGGATTGTGTCATTTAGTGCTTGCCTGGATCGTGGAGCTGAAGGCATTGCATCCAACGAGCTTGTCGGCTATCAAAAAAAACCCCACTCAGGGTAAAGCAGGTCAGTGGTGTTAATGCTGCCAGTGGGATCACCCTGGCTGCACTGCACCAGCTCTGAGTCACCTCATGGGCCTCCCATCACTGAAGAAAAGCTCCAGAGAGGGTGCTGCATAGCATGGAGACTTTTTTTGACCATGGATTGAAGCTAGGACTCCTCCAGCCTTACAGTGGGTCTGTTCAGCACCAGCACGTCTGCAGGACCAAGCTCACTCGTGATGGCTCCATCTGGGAGGGCTGTAAGAAAATCAGCAGCCGGGGCAGAGAGGAGAAGGATCCCAGCAGTGTTAGTGTAACATCCAGGGAATCCTTGCAGATGGAGATGACATGGTTAGATGAGTTCAGGGTGGGACTGCAGGTTGAGTGCATGGCTCTGAGCTAATGAAAGGACAGCCTGTGTGTCAAGAGGACCACACAGCAGCAGCAGCAATCAGCTCATAGTTCTGCTGGTCAAGGTAATGGAAATGGTGTGGCAGCAGTGCCAGAGCAAGAAACACTCTGAGGAATGGTGACAGATGATTTCAGGAGGCCCTTGAAAACAATGGTAAGGTACTAGAAGCAGGAGAGAGGTGTGGATTAAGCTACAAAATCTGACGTGGTGGATCAAGTCCCTTCTTCATCACAGTAGAAAGCCCCACAGTCACCAAGATGTTCATCTACAGTGCAACAAGATTGAAAGGTGCTTAACTAAAATGAAAGATGTGGAAAATAAATAAAAGATGAAACACTTTAAATTAATGGACAGCAAAGCCCAGCAAGCACAGCCTCTAAAACTACACCTGGGATAGAAAACAGGCACTGCTGAAGTGGCAGTGGGGGAAAAGCAGGGAGGAGTGTGTGACAGGTGTCCCAGCCATTCCATCAGTACCTGGAGTCAGGCTTCTCCTGATACTGGCTCCTGGGATGTGAGCTCTGTCCTCTGGGAACAGGAAGCTCGTCCTGGCTGTGGCAGCAGTGTGAGGATGTCCAGCTCTCCTTCCCCTTCCTTCAAAGTTACCTCTGATTGCCAGCTAGAAAGCAGACACTGCAAACTCCTCAGCTTATTCACCTTCATCAATATTTTAATAGATACTGGGTTTTACTGTAAGAGACATCACTTCTTGTTAATTTGAGCACTGGAATGGCACTGGCAGGCAGAATACCTTGGCTCCAAACAAACCCTGAGGGGGAAAGGGAAATATATTCCTAAGAACAACAATTGGAAAGAATCTAATTCAATAATATATTTTGTTTGGTATCATCCTGGCACCAGCAGTCATCTTCGTGTTATTTTTAGGTTCTGATGACGCTAACAGGTTTTGTTGGGTTTTTTTTTTCCTTTATGGGGTTTTATTTTTGCTGTTATGCAAAAAAATCCCAAGGAGAAAATTTCCATAGTTTAATCACACTGAATAAAATTGCAATTATTTCTAGAACGTACAACTTTGTGCCTCTAGAAATTCAGCAAAATATGCAGAGTTTTCTGGAGTCTAGAGAGGAGGATAAGGACTTATTTGCTGGCTTTTGGGGAAGGAGAGAGGGATGGGATGAGGACAGAAAACAAACACATATTTACCTAGCAAGAGACTAACAGGGTTTTAGATGAAGCATGTTACACAACCCAAGAGGCAGAATTTGTGTTTAGGAATATAAAACAAACATCAAAATCATCTTGTTTCATGTGTCAGCCTCTTTCTTTGTGTTTTTCTTTCCAAAGGATTAATCACGGAAGTATTTATTTGGGATATTAGCCGCAGTAGCTATACAAACCAGGCACCAAATATTATGAATTCCTGGCCCAGTATTGTTTGGGCTTTCCACTAAGTCGTGAAATTCTTGATCTGTAAAAGAAGTCTGTTTTGAAGAGCTTTTCCCCACGATTGCCTTTGCTTTGTGTAACACGAAGACTTCTTTTTTTTGTACACCAAGTGCCTTGACAGTGGGGTGGGGACTGCAAATCCAGACTAAGTCAGGAGTCCCCCTGGGATTGTGAGGGTGAGAGGAAGCATAGCAGCATCAGCTGTGTGGCCCTGGACCCAGGGTACTGGGATAGGGAAGAGGTGCACCTGCTGAACCCCAAACCCCTCACCTTTATCCACTCTGAATTCAGGAGCAGTCACAGACAGACACAGTCAATTGATCCCGACAGGGCCGTGAGGTTCCTGAACTCTGTTACCTGATGCTCACCGAGGTGCAAAGGGATGCTCACCAAGCACACCTGAAGCACAGCACAGGGACACAGTCCAGCTGAGATCCCTCCATCCCATTTCCAGTCGCTGCAGACTTCATAATCTTCAGATTAAAAAACCCTCTTCTCGTGTTTCATTGGAGCAAGCAGGGAGGGGTTGCACTGAACATCCCCATCTCTTCCCAGGACTGCTTGGCCGAAGGAAAAGGAAAAGGGAAGCAAAGATCATCAGATGATCCTCCTGGAAGCTGCATGGCCCATGGTGACAAATTCCTGACCTAAAAAAGATATTGTTATTGCAGGGCTGGCCAAAATGAGAGTTAACCAAAGCCTTACGAATTTGTACTTAGGGACAGCAGGATCCGTATCCCTTCACCACATTTACTGACAGGCTTGAGGCATTTTCTGTTCTTGCTTGAGCACTTGGGATAAAGAAACATTGGTTATAAAACTGCTTGGCTATGAGGAATAAGATACAAACTATAAATCCCTGTTTTCAGTATTTTTTTTCAGCTTAGATGTCACTTTTGGGCCCTGAGTCATACAAGGTCCCATATTTTTCAATGTTTAATAAGTGGTGGATTCTTTATGGTTTGGGTTTTTTAAAATTATTATTTTATTTTTACAATTACAAAAGGCATTTGCAAACATTTGTTTGGGTTTTTTTTCCCAGATAGCTTCTGGCTGCTTTCAAACTGAATTTTGGCAGTCGGCACACATTTCTTATTCAACAACAGACACAGATTCTGCACTTTAAAACTTGTGGTGGGTACAGAACCAAGGGATTTTTTTTTTGTCCTTTTCTTTCAAATCTGCATTAAAATCACACATGATTTTTGTTTTGTTTTAAAGCAAAAGTTATAGCAGAATACCTGAGTGTGTGTATTCACAACAGCCCATTAGCCACATACTGCTCAGGCAGCTCTTGGAGAAAGGGTTTTATCAACAATAAAATCGTAGAAGCTGATGAATTTTACAGCAGGATGTTTTAATATTGGGGAACCAGATTGCCTTGGATGCAAAACAGAAGTGAGGACGTGTGGTTTTCTGTATCTCTTCAGCACTGGTCCCAAGCCAGCCCACATCATCCCTGCCTGGTGCTTTTGCTGCTGGGGTTTGATGATGGTGAAGGATTTGGAAGAGGGACGTTCATCAGCATTGCTGGAGGGGAACCCCTTGGCTGATCCTGCTCCCTCTGGCCTTTGGCATCCATCACCTATTTCCCTGGAGGAAGGTACATCAGAGAGGAGGGAAATGCACACGTCTAATTTTAACTTTGAAGTGGGGGAAATGGTGGCGGGTTTTTTTCCTGGAGCTCCTTCTTATTCTCCCCACTCCCTCCTCACCCCAAGTATCTTTGCAGACTTCTTAAAACCTCATCGGTTTGAATATGCACAGGCTTTTGCTTGGACCCCCGGTGCCTTTGGGTAGTTTTTTTGAAAAACATGAGAAATTAACATTTGAAAAGGTATTCCCACACACTCTTTGAGCAGGAAATGTGGCTTCCTTCTCCACCCACTGTATCACTAAGCAGCTTGGAGATAAATAGTGGAGACTTTCACGGCCATTGTGGTTAAAAACCATCACCCGAGCTGGGATAATCTCTCAAGCCTGTCTTTGCTGAGCAGGGAAATTAAGCAGGGAGCTGCACCTAGATATATCTCTGTGTTGTCTCAGCCATTGCAGGCAGTCGCCCACAGAACTCTGCTTAAAAGAGGATGAAATGGGATATCAAGAATTATAGAATGGTTTGGTTGGGAAGGCACCTTGGAGATCATTTAATTCCCACCCTCCTGCCATGGGGCACCTTCCACTATCCCAGGTTGCTCCAAGCCCCATCCAACCTGGCCTTGGACACTTGCAGGGATGGGGCAGCCACAGCTTCTCTGGGGCACTTGTGCCAGGACCTCACCACCTTCACAGTAATGATTTTTTTCCTCATATCTAATCTAAACCTACTGTCTTTCAGTTTGAACCCATTCCCCCTTGTCCTGTCGCTCCATGCTCTTGTAAGTAGTCTTACCCCATCTTCCCTGTAAGTTCCCTTCAGGTACTGGAAGGCTGCAATCAGGTCACCCCAAAGCCTTCTCTTTTCCAGGTTGAACAAGGTTCTCTCAGCCTTAATGGAGTAAGATGGAATGAGACAAGAAAGCCACGTTCAGAAACATTCACCTTTAAACCAGTGCTGGCCCTACTGGTCCTGCCCCTGGACACCACAACAGCCACTGGTGCTCAGTGAGGCTGGAGAAGACGCTCTGCTGCCTTTTTTCCCCTGTCCTTGGGTTCAGACACACAACTAAGTTATTGGCAGCTTAAAGCAGCTCCTGGTGTCTGTATGGGCAGGTTGAACCTGGTGTGGGCAGAGCAGCTTGTTTAAATCACAGTCCCTTAGGGTATCATCACATGAAGATGTCAGGCTTGGGTCTGGGACCCAAGTTATTACCTGTCCTCAGACTCTATGTCTGGTGCTCACAGGCCACATTGCTTTGGGGTAGCACAGAGAAGGGATCAAAGGCCCTTGCAGGAGGGACATGCCTTGAGATGCAAAGCTTGGGAAAGGGTCATGAGAAAGTGTTATTGATCAAAAGCCAGGAAATATTTTAGGTGACCTACTGCACCAAATGTTGAGACAAAATTTAGATGGTTAGAGCACAATATCTGGAAGGCAAAGCTCTCCTGAAGGGCACACATCAATGCGGGTGTAATCAGGAAACTGTGAGCAGCACCTTCACACACCAAAAAAAAAAAAAAAAAAAAAAAAAAAGAAGGAAAAAACCAGACCCAATTTGCCATCCAGGCCTCAGTGTTTTCTTGCCCATTTTTGCATGTGCACCAATCTGCCAAGCCAGATGTACAAATGAGCTGTGTGGGCAAACAGGCACTTGTATGAGCAAACATTGCCTTGACGTGCGCGCTCTCGTGGGCACAGAATCAGGCAGTGCACAGGGGAGGGAGCAGAAGTGGGGCTGGGGAAAGGTTGACCCCTATCCTCTGGGCATGAAACCCCTTTCTCTGTTCCCTGACACCAGCAGGCCATGATAACCCATCCCACCTTGCTGACACACGGCTCCCACGCCGACCGTGAAAGCTGTCCTCATCTGAATCACATCCAAGGTGAAGTGATCAGCTTGGATGTGAAATGAATCACAGCAAGGTGCTTACATCATCTCACATATGAATTCCTGTCTTCCCCAAGCTAAGAGAGGACACCCAAAGGAAGCAGGAAAGTGCTGTACCACCCTAACATGACTCCCAACACTATTTATCTCCTACTATCTGTGAATAACCTTGTCTAAGCCATTAAAATGAGAAGTAATGCATTTGCCACACAAGCTATTCAGCAGCACTACAACAGATGAGCAGCTAATTAACCAGCATCCCAACCCAGATAATCACTTATTGTAACTCCAGCAGAATGACAAAGACTCTTTAATATTGACTCCTTTTGGAAGGAATCACAATTAACATTAGAGACTGAATCCCTGTTCTTAAAGCAAATACAATCTTCACAGAAAAGTATTTTCCATGCTCAGTGCCCTCGGAGCACCCAGAGCTGATGATCCCCTAATGTAAGACCTGGCAGCTGAGCAGCCCTTGGGCTGTGCCTCTTGGTAGAGTATGTCAGGGAATGGGTGAGATGGACTTCACCTGGGGCAAGCCTTAACCGCAGGGTGGATGCATGGTTGGTTTGGGCTGAACAAAAAGAATGACTTATAGAAAACCAGGGGTGGGAGAGGGACCTCTTAAAGCACATGCCTCCATCCTTCCATCCTCCAGGGGCCCCTGCTCTAATGGGCAGCAGGATCAGTTTTCAGTGGGGAGAGGGCACAGCTCCTGCTCATTCCAGACCTAAAGAATGAGGTGCCACCATGGACTCATCTTTGTGTCAAAGGCCAATTACATCTGCCTCAGGGCCCAGCTCACCCCGACTGGGTGGAAAACAGAAATAGCTTAGAAAGATCTAAAAAAAAAATACCCCAGGATCTGAGTATTAGTCTACTGCAATGCTTTGGATTTAGTAGCCCCCGCAGCCAGCGCAGCCCCTGTAAAGGCCCAGGGTGGCTGAATATCAAGGGTGACTCTGAGCAGAAGGAGCTGACAAACGCAGCTCCCTCCTGCAGCTCTGAGCACGCTTTGGTGCACTGCTCCGTCTGATGCAGAGGATGCCAATCTGGCACTGAATTCCTCCTTTAAAATATTCCTCTCTCAGCTCTTAAAACGTCCCCCTCCCTGCCCAAAATAAACAAACAAGTTAAAAAGCTCACGAGCCTGGGAACCGGCTGCGGGCAGGAAGCTCTGCGAGATGACGGAGCTCCAGCGTCCCACGAAGGCGGGGGCTTTGTGCATCCTTCTGTCTCCTGGTGGTTTCCGGCCCCTCTGCGTCACAACACCCCACAGCTCCCGCTCCCCCCGCAGCGCAGCGAGCACGGAGGCAGCTCACACGGACCCCGGAGCAATGTCACGGTGGGTGCTGTCAGGACACCGAGACAGGACTGGCCCTGGGTGACCTTCAGGAGGCCCAGGGTGCTGTAGGGCTGTTGGTTCACCAGAGAGACATGAAATCTGTGTTATTATCTCTGCAAAAGAATGATGTACCCCCCCCGTTTAACAGCACAGTGCTTCCCTTCATCCAACTGGGACAGGAATACTGGAATGGTTTGGGCTGGAAGCGACCTTAAAGATCGTTTAGTTCCAACCCAAAGGGCCGTGTAAGCCAGGCATCAAGTCCTAATCAAAATCAAGGGAGCCAAGAAGATCTAAGCAGCTAAGGCTGCTCCCATCTGTGCCAAGGGCTGAGGCAGCTGAATCATCTCTCCCTACCTAAACCTCATCTGCCCTTTATAGCTTTCTGCCCCCTTCCTTCCTCGACAGCAACAAAGCAAAGTGAAAAACAGAGGCTTTATAACAAACAGTACCTGTTTCCATAGAGATTTGCTTAGGAAATTACATGAGACAAAGATGGAAGTTAGCAAGGAAAATGCAAGGGCTTGTCCTTGTACATCAAAGAAATGTCTCACCCGCCTGCAATGCTCAGCAGCCTCCACTCTCCTTGATGGGGATGAGTGTGTGTCGAGACCCCCAGCCCATCCACAGGACACAGGAGATGGTATCCTCTGCCACAGCAGATCTTCTGGCAGGTCCTGGCATCCCTATGAGAATATTCCCAGCCAATCCCCTCCAGAGCTCAGCACTAAACGAGAGGAGCTTGGCTGTAAAATGGGAAGGGGAAGAAAGGCAGAAACAACATCTTCTTAAGGGAGAGGATGAAAGCATGAGGCAGAAAATTGAGAGGGAAGCAGGCAGCGCAGGGCTTGCCCCTCTGGGAGACTCAACATCCCACCCCACCATTGCAGCATCTCCTTGCAGCACAGTGGCTGCTGGGTGAAACATTCCCAAAACCTTCTCAGTGCTGAGCGATGCTCAGCCTGTGATTCCCCAGCCACATTTGCTTTTCCATGTGGGACAGGCCAGTGCAACCCAGCACTGCCCAGATCTCCCTTTGTAGAGAGAGATGAGGGTCTTGCCCATCTCTTTTCACATGCTTGACACAAGCCAGGCCAAAATCACCCCTGGTACACTACTCACACCAACACCCCAAGAGCTGCTGCTTCTGTTTAACAAGGGACACAACAGGAGTTTCTTCTCCTGGCAAAGCGTGATGCCTCGGGAGGAGATAAAAGCATGGATGCAATTAGATTCTCTGCTGTTCATCTTTAATCAGCTCTCTGAGGAAACTGGCTCTGTAGGAAATTGTTGCAAACATTTATTTCCTCAGCTTTCCAGAGAAGGGAAAGAGTTTCAAGACAGGCAGGGCAGGGACAAAAAGAAAGAAGTAGGAAGAAGATGGAGCACCCACAGCTTCTTTGNTGAAATGCGAGAGAGATTACTTGGTACCATCTTAGCTGGGAACATAGAGGAATTGTCTGGCTTTCACAATCCTGCAGAACATGAGATGCTCTCCACTGGCAGGGCCTTCCAGCTGTCTCTGCGTAGCTCCACCCTTGGCTCTGTTTGCAGGNAGTCTCACCACCCTCACAGGAAAAAATTTCTTCCAATTAGCTAATGTGAAGCCATTTCCCCTTGTCCTGTCACTCCATGCCCTTGCTAAAGTTCCCTGTCCAGCCCTATTAGAGCCCCTTGAGGCACTGGGAGACACTCTAAGGTCTTCCCAGATCCTTCTCTTCTTCAGGCTGAACAACCCCAGCTATCTGAGCCTGTCTTCACAGGAGAGGTGCTCCCACCCTCTGAGCATCTTTGTGGCACTCCAAAGATGGATTTTACTGCCCCACTTGGCTGCATGGAGTCTCTCACACATGTACTGGGCTAATCCATGAACGAAGGTGGACCTGCCTCCCAACAGCCCATCCCTGGAGAGAAGTGGCCATTTTTACAGAACAGGGATATATGACTGGCAAAGAAATGTCTCAGCTAAAGAAATCCAGGGATTCACAAGAAGAAAACAACAGCAGTCTTGTGAGGGACACCAGCTTTGCCACACAGGGAGAGGCACCGTCTGGGGGCAAAGGAACCTTCTCCTCGAAGAGCAGCAATGACTCAGCTCCACCAGCCGGGAAGAACAACCAGATGGAGCTGGGCACTTCCTCAGCACAGGAAAGCCCCGCTGGGGAGGGGGCAGCAGGCGGCTGCCGCTCGTATCCAGCCTCTGCGAGGCACACGAGGAAGAGAAGCCAAGTGTCCTGCTGCACCTCCCAGCCCGTGGGTCAGCCTTCAGTGTCACAGCACCAACCCTCTCCTGGCCACCCTGGAGCCCTTGGATGTCACTCTGATGCCACTGCTCCTGACAGGCAGAGAGTTCACAGGCACACACCACCCACAGAAAGGGAGGATAGTGGCGTGGCAGCTTCTCCCAGCAGGGCTGGGAAATTGAAATGCGAGAGAGATTACCTGGTATCATCTTAGCTGGGAACATGTAGGAATTGTCTGGCTTTCACATTCCTGCAGAACATGAGATGCTCTCCACTGGCAGGGCCTTCCAGCTGCCTCTGCGTAGCTCCTGCTTAGAAAGGAAAAAATTCAGGCCAGGTTGGATAGAGCTTGGAGATCAGTGCCCGAGCAGGCACACAGCAACAGATACCTGCAGAGTGATAGAGCATTGCTGCAGAACAGCGAGGACAAGCCATGCTGCACATCCCTGCAGGCTTATGATGCCCACACAGGGCAGTGGTGGCATCACAGGGAGCAGAGCAGAAACTCAGGCCACTTGGTCCTCCAGACAGCAGGCCGTATTCCCAGGGGAGGAGAGCCAGGAGCCTGGGTCTCTATCCGTGACAGTCCTAGCACTCAGCAGACACATGGGGACAGCTGGGAGCGCAGTGGAGCAAAGGGAAGAGGGAGCAGCTTTCATTTAAGAAACACAGACATTGTGTTCGCTTGAACGGTTCAGCTGAAGTGTCCAAAGCCCAGTAGGACCCACAGCTGGATGAGCAGGCTGTCAGCACGCTCTGTGACTCAGCCTGGAGAGCTCCTCTTCCTGACTCAGTGCTGAAAGATCCATCGGGGTTCCCATGGGAGAGGCTCTTCTGAGACACTCATGTCTGTGGCTGCTGCTGGAGACTTGCAAAAATGCCAGAATCCCTTTGTACAGGGGATCCTTGCCCCATGCTGCTCCATGAAGCCCCTGCTGAGTGAGCTCATACAGCTGCTAGAGTCTTGTGGAGCACCCTGGGTCACCTTTTTCAGCCTCAGAGCCATTACCACATAACCTCTTTTGCTGACAAACTTCCACATGACTTTCTGACTGGGCAGCCTGAGACGCAGGCTTGTGACACCCCAGATTTGACCAAGTCACAGAGCACAGGCTGATTGCTGGGTGCACTCCTATTATCTGTGGGAAGATTTTTAGATTCCATCAAAATCTCTGCGGCCCCTCTCGCCCCAAGAAGCATCGCCCCAGCCAACACAAGGCACTGGCAGCCAAGCAGGCATGCAAGCAGCCAGTCTGCACAGAGCCAGCCCTGTGCCAGGCGAGCTCAATCTGTGGTGGGCAGGCAAGGCAGGCAACCACTGCCTGCATGGAGAGCGAGCTGCCTGCAAAGCATCTGCTCTCACCAAAGACACACTCTGCTCTCTGCACCGCTGAGACCTCGTGCCATCGGGCAACTCATGCCCCGAGCCAGAGCTGGGATGCTCAGGGCTCAATAACCACCTCTACTAAAGTCTCCTTCTTCCATCGATGAAGCTATTTGTGCTGCCATGAAGCAGGATTTGCTTCTTCCACCCCAAGCTGACACGTTTCGGGGAGCAAAGGCTGTCTCCTCCTGTGAGCCCAGATGGCATCGCCCCCAGGAGCCCCATCCCCACTGAGAGGCAGGCTGTTACTGCAGCACACAGCACCAGCGAGCCCGGGGCTTTGTGACAGCCTCAGAGCAGCACCGAGAGAGTTTTTGGTGCAAGAGTGACAGCACCTTGCAGACATCTCACATTCCATCCCTGGAAATGTTCAAGGCCAGGTTGGATAGAGCTTGGAACAACCTGGTCTAATGGAAGATGTCCCTGCCCATGGCAGGGGGGTTGGAACAAGGTGATCCTTAAGGTCTGTTTCAACCCAAACCGTTCTGTGATTCTCTGATCTGTGACTGTGACCACATGAGCATCACAGCTCTATGAATGAGTGTGAAGGAGCAGCTGTTAGGCTGCAGCTCCCTCCCTTCAGTTTCTCTAAGAGCAGTTCATCCTCACACTCCTGGTGACTCTGTTTCTTGGGATGTGTCTACATGTGTCACCACCAGCCCTGCTGCTCTCTTCCCTCCCTTTTGATTTTGCCCTTTTTGATTTTGTCCACCCCCCCACCATTCCCAACTCACTGCTTGCAACCATCAGTGCTGAGATAACACCAGGAGAGCTATTGAGTCTGACAGCTGCCCAAACTGCCCCAGTATAACAGTGATACAGAAACTCATGGCCATTTAGTGCATCCACTGCTGAGCACACCACAGGACCCAGGGTTCTGCCAGAGCCCTGGAAATGCAAATTAAAACACGGCTGTTCCAGGGAGACTTTGCTATTCCCATGTCCTAAAGAGAGATAAATTTCACGGAGCCACATTTCACATCTGTCCCCACATGCCACAGCGTCAGGTACAGAGCACAGAAATAGATGTATAGACACAGAGAAAACTCCAGTTGCATCTTGAAATAAATTTGACTGTAGTTTTACCACTCACCTCTCAGCTGTCCCCTTGGTCCTGCTGTCCCCTGTCCCACTTCTCCGACTGCCAGGCTAGGAACTGTTATCTGCCAGGGTGTGACCCCATTCAGAGTAAATCTTTTCTCTGGGGGAGCAGGAGAAAATGGTGAGGACCAGAGGGAGCTGAGCAGGAGAAGGATGCCAAGGAGGGTTCCCCTGGCAAAAAGAAGCTCTCCCTCCTCTCCACAGCACATCTTGTCAGTGGCACATGGCATTGACACCAGGGTGGGGAGGTTGGTGGCTTGGCCACCAGCATTACTACGTGACCTCGTCTTTACAGCATCAGGACAAGGCTCTGTGACATAGGACCAGGCAACACCAGCCCTGTCCAGTCCAGGTACCTCATGGGAATATCACTGCCATCCTCTGTGCCTGCCCCCACAAAGATTCCAACAGTCCATGGCTTGGCTTCCCCTCCGGCAGGACCCAGCCTGCAGGTGCTGGGTCTCACTCCTGCATTTCTGTGCACATGGGAGCCCTGGCTTTGCTTTGGGCTTCTGGAGGTTCTTATGATCTACAGGGGAATGGGAATTTATGGATAAATACAAACACTAAATAAGCTCCCTCTGCCAGAGCTCCTGCTTTATATTCAAGCTCTCATGACAGGCGTTTGTCAGGAACAGAGGATACAGCGTTCTCCATCTGCAGCATGTCTCCGTATGGCAGCACTGGCAAAATCAACTTGTTCTACTCAGGGCTGTGAAATTCAGCCTGGGAGATCTGTCTAGCCCTCCTGACCTCCAATTCCCCAGCTAAAATAAGTTTTTGTTGCTGGGAGAAGAGCCAGACTCCCTCCCAGCACTGCTGGAGCCTCTCCCCTGCCCCAGTCTGTGGGACAGCATCCTCCCAGCTCTCCTGTGCCTGCAGTGGTGCATAGGAGTGGCAGAGCCACTCCCCTTCACTGTGAGCCAAGGGAAGGGGCAGAATATGGAAAAAAAAGCCTATATCTTAGCCTGATTTCAGTCAGGAGATGATTGTCAAACATTACTTACCCACTTCCTTCCCAGACTGAAACCTGACCTGTTCTCATGGCCTGTAATAACATCTCTGAGTTAATTCACTGGAGCTGTAGTCATTTGTGTGCCAAAATAGGGCTTAACCTCCTTCCCTTGGTGCAGAGGCAGGTCTGAGGAGCAGGTGAGAGCCCTGGGGGCAATGGGGGCAGCAGCTCAGCCCCACCAAGCACAGCCCTGACTGAAAGCCTCCTGATCCCCAGGCAGAGCAAAAAAGGGTTGCTACAGGGAGAAACTGTAAGAAACATGATTAAAGCACTCAGCAAACACCAGCTCCTGCCACAACCAGAGGAGCAATACCCACTAGGAACTGTTATTCTCAGCCCTGTGATCTCATACCTTAGTTTGCCCACCTGTAAGAAGGACTGGACTCAGGGACAGTGGTAGCCTGTGCTGGCCTAAGGACAGCAGTAACCAGTTGCAACTGCCCCAGGAGAAATGCTGGGAGAACCCCTCAACCTCCTCACTCCTATTTCAGGGGGGACTTATAGGCCACACCTGGGCACTGCAGTAAGCCCACCCTGCTCAGGTGGGAATGGGCATCTGAGCTTGGAGCTGGCACCAAGCCCCCAGCTGAGCATCTCACAGGAATCCCTGGAAAATTCTTGATGCCAGCAGCTCTATCTCCAAATGATCAGGGGCTGGGAACAGCTAATCCCAGCAGGGGCCGCAGATTTTATCCACAAAATCTCCTTCCACAGTTTCCTGCAGCACATTTGCTTTGGCTGAACGTTTCTAAGGGGTCCCTCCAGCACAGGGGGGTAGTGGAGACAGAGGTTCTGAGGGCAGCAGCAGTTTTACAGCCAGAGGTAACAAGGCAAAATGCCTTTTCCCTGAGAGCTGCTGGGCTCTCCAGCAGCCAGAGAGGCTTTCCTGGCGGGATGCTCCTGGGCACAGTGCGGAGGAAGGCCAGCCTTGTTCAAAAACATCCCATCGGGTGTGTTTAAACACCCACCAGCCTCTCACAGGCAGCGGGAAAAAGCCGATTGTGTAAAACATCAAATCGCTGCCATTAGCACAGGCTGAAAAACTCACTCGAGGACTTAATGCAGGGAAAAAAGGAGCTAAAACAAGGTGAGAGTGGTGGCACATGTGACTGATAATCCCATCTGCCTGTTCCTCTCTCAGCCATAGGTCTTCATCTCCCCTGGCGCTGCTGAGATGTTGCAGGCACAGAAGAGCAGGGTGGGAATACATCCCTCCTCCGAAATCAGCACCGGGCCAAGCAGGGATTTGCCAACATTCATCACAAAACTGTCCTCAAGAAGCAACTGCCTGACCTGCTGGAGCATCTTCCATCCCTAAGTGATCACTGAGACCTGGGGATGTTTGTCCTTGCAGGGGGGTGATCCATCCTCCATGGGACACACATGGCTGGAGACACCAGGCATGTGGGGACTGCAGCAAAGCCTCTGTTCCCAGAGCTGGTGTGGATAGCCCAGGCTGTGGGTGACAGACTGGCTGTGACCCAAGGCTGTGTCCTTGAGAGGATGCAAGGATTCATGGCTTGTCCCGTTGCCTCCCCCCCATCGCACCCTCTCTGCTCTCACTTCTGCTGCAGAAAGCAGCTGTAGCTATTCCTGCTGGGAGGTGTAAGACGAGGCTTTGCCAAGGGGCAGGGGAGGCTTTGCTAATTCACAGCTCCTTCGCACCACAGCTCACGCTGGTTTCCTAATGTGCTCCTTTCCTGGCTGTTAAGGAGGTGAGACTTGCTGATACAGCACAATATCACACGCTGGAGGAAGAAGGGCTCAAGCTGGGACAGGTCCTTAAAAAATTACGGCTGTGTAAATGGGGTCCACCATTTGATCAGTGAGAAGAACCTAGAAAAAAAAAAAAAGAAAAGCTTGATTGCACTTTTTTTCCCCCTAAAGTAAACTGGCAATGAAATAAGGATATTTGCAGATCCCTGTCCACACTTCAGAGACCAAGGGAGTGGGCAACTGGGAGTTGTGGCTCTGGCTGATGGTCCTGCACACTCCATCCCTTGCCCAGAGGACCCAGAGATGTGACACTGTTGTCCAAAGCCCAGACACCATAGGATTAGCCTTTGCTGAGAAATAATAACCTTGGATTTATTTTCTTCTCTGCTCTTCCCCTTTTAGACAGGGAAAAAAAACCCCTCACATCATTCATGATGGCCATGATGTAGATCTGTGAAAATCAATCCGAAAAATCACATCATCTATGGCAGATTGCTCCATAAATTGACTGACTGAGCCCCAGGGGAGCATGTGTGGGAGGGAGAGAGAATCTAGCTTAGGCCTGACTTTACAAAATAGCTACCCATCCTCAAACCTTATCCCCAATCCCCTCTCCCTTGCACCCCAAGCATCACCAGTACCTCTGCTGAAGTCTGCTGGAACAGCCTGCTAGGTGTGTTACATCCACACCAGGGTCTCTACAGCAGCTCTCTCGTGCACTGAAATGCTGCAGAGACACCCATTTCAGCCCTGCCATGGCTTTGAGCTGAGCACATCAGGTGACTTTGGGTGATCTTGGCTGCAAATTGCCACTGCTGGGTTTCCACCCACTTGCCCAGCTCCCCCAGCACCGGACTGCCCACTGCCAGGGACACCCGGAGAGCCCTGTTTTGGGGAGAGGGTGATACCAGCTGGGGAAGGAGAGCAATTAATACTTTTGGCATTCATTCAGAAGCCAGAATTGCATTGATCTGTTTTGTTATTGGTTGTTTTTTTTTTAATTATCCACACAGAAATAACAAAGGCAAATGAACAGTGGGCTCAGTGGGATTTAACCAGGAAATGGGATTGTGGGCACCAAGACAAGACAAGACCATGAGAGAGGCAGAGGTGAGACCAGCCCTGCCCATCTTCTTCCTCCCTGCTGCCTGTTAAAGCTGAAGGTGACACCAAACAGCTTCCAAAAACCTTGTGGGAGATATTATGTACCAGCTGGCTCTTCTGTACACTTGTAGGACCAGTTCAACAGACTCGTTGCTGAGGGAGTCTGACAAATACAGCCAGTGTAGATGTGCAGCACTACATCACTGAGCAAGGCAGATCACTGTCAAGAGACATAAATAAATGAAAAGAAGAAAAAAATAGAGGTGCTGAGCCAGGCCAGGATGTTCCAGCCTTTTGGGGAGGACAACCCTTGTGAGCACATCCCACTAAATTTGAAAGGCACACTGGTTCTGGAAAGGACTAGAGGTTGTATGTGCTTGTTTGTCAGGGTGATGCTCCCCTGTGGGGGGATGCTCAGCCCTGGAGGGGTGCTGACCTTTGGGGGAATGCTCGCTCGGGGAGCTGCCGGTGCTGCCAGCCTGTGAGCCAGCAGCTCCACGTGGCTCCTGGTATGAGTAAGCACCAGCCCCACTTCAGAGCCCACACACATCCTTGGCACTGTGAAAACGTGCTTGGAAGTGCCACTGGAGGAACGAAAGGGAAGGAGGGGGATGAGAGCCACCCCAGCATTTCCCCCTCTGAGCCATCAGCTGTGCCCCCAATCAGGAAAAAATCCCTGCCCACTCATCCTTGAATATACGGATTTTAAACACCTCACTGGGACTGAAAAAAGGAAGACAAAAGGTTTCTTTCTTTCCAGTCTCTGTCCCCTCTTGTTGTCCTTTACACCCCCAAGGGACTTGGGTTTGACTCCAGCACCTTCACATCCAAGTTTCCCTTGTTTTGCTGGAGGAGTGAGTGTGGTCGTCACCAGGCTGAGGGTGTGTTTGAGTCCCAAGGACCAGAGCCAGGCTTCTCTTGCAAACCCCCAGAGGTGCACAATTGCTGATATCCTGCCCGTAAAATATTCCAGAAAGCCTTTAGGGAAGAGCCAGTGCCTGCAGAGCTACAGATGCACCCAGTGCCATGGGCCTCCATTCGGCATTGCAAGAGGAAAGCAGGGCAGAGACAGAGACAAAAAAATCTACTAAGATGAGGCTTCTTCCCAGGAAGGGTCTTTTCCCAGGAAAAAGAGCCAGGTTATGGGGTGATGATCTGCAGCAGTCCTAGAAAAAGGACTATTCCCATCCTCCAGGTCCCTGGATGCAAAACAAGGCATATACCCTGCAATGCTGGTACTGAGGGGAGGGACTGCTTCCACATCCCACAAGCCCATGAGCTGCCCAGGCAGCTCTGCCTGGGACCTGGGGTTGGAAGGGTCCTGGAGCACCCAGGGCAAGGTGAGGGGAGAACAACAGGCCAGGTTTTGGGGTTTCTAGTGAACCTGTCCCCCACAGCTCTGCAGGCGCCGGCGAGGAGGAGCAGCCCCAGCGCTTCTGGCAGCCGCACGCCAGCAGCATCTGTTTCTGGGGTACTTTTGTTCCCAATTTATCCCCTGTCTCCTGGAGCTATTATAAGCAGGTACAATCTGCATTGCCATTGTTATTCAGATGATGTACAGATAATTTTAACCTTTCTGTTCCATTTGTCAAGGGGCTTTTTTTAGCCTCTGTGCCTGCCAAGCAGAGCGCTCCGACAGCGGAGGCTCCCCGTTTTGCAGCACCAGGTTCCCTTGCCAGGGTGAACCTCTGCCTCTCTGCATTGCTCCTGGGTGTCTTCCTGGCTCCAGATATTTTACACGTTTTGGGGAAATGTGGTAGAGGTGGTTAAGCACTCAACCAGCTACATCCCTCATTCATCCTGGTACCAACCTCCCAAGCAGGGCTCCATGGGATGGCCATCAGAGGCACCTGCACACTCCATTCTGCTTTCAAAGCCTTCGGAGTAGCTCACACTGAAGGCAATCACTTCAAAGAATGTCAGTGCAGGACTTATGGCTTGCACAGGAGGAGGTCCTCTCCTCACACTGCTTCCAGCACCAGTGCAAAGCCCTCATCACCACCCTGCAGAGCCTTCCCTACAGTCAGGAGTGCAGAACATTTTTTTGGCTATAATGTGGGAATTTACTTCCCAGCCTGAAAAAATGCTGGGCTGTCACTGCATCCATCGCCTCAGGAAGTGCTCTCAAAGCTGGGCCATCTCCTGGAACTGTACACTTCCCACTGAAAACATGCTTTTCATCACTTCATGAGCCAAAGAGCTGAAAACTAAGCCTGTCAGCATTTGGGTTTCTGGTGACCCAATAGATAGAATAGAATAAAGAGAAAGATGCACAAAGCAAAGAGTAAGATAAAACCAATTCCTACAGGACATTTGGGCTTAGTCCTTGCTGGCACTATAAAGAGAGGGACTGCAGCACACGGGAAACACACAGGGGAAAGCTCATCTCAAAGTGGTCCAGACAAACAAGGCGACTGCCTTCATCCTTCCCTGAGCTCTACTTGGCACCCTCCTGTCACTGGGAAAGAAAAAGAGTCCTGTTGAAAAGCCATAAACCATCCCTGTCACCCGTGCTCAGCCTGGAGGCTGCCACAGGCTGCTGCCTCACCTCTGACTGCCTGAGAACTTTCTGTGCTTTAAACAGCTCTGCAAAAAAGGAAATGTAAGACAGGACTTCAGCATCTTTGCTTGACAACTCACCCATGAGCTTTGGACCAGGCAACAGCATCAGCATCCACTTGACATCTCCTGGGTGCAGGCGTGGAGAGGTGGCCAAGCTGTTTGAATTCCCCAAAGCAGCAGATCCCAGCAGGGTTTCCAAGCCCTTGGTTTCCAGGCTGATGCTCCCTTGCATTTCTTCAACAATACAATATCATCATGATGCTCTTGGCTTCCCCTGGAGGTTTGCTGTGGTGCCAGTGTTCACAGCTCCTCAAGCTCCTGGTCTTGGACCCCCAAGATGCCCAGTGCCCCCCAGCTGGCACGTCTGGAAGCAGCCAGACACAAGTCACAGCTGCCCCAGGATACCAACCCTTCCCAAACATCCTCCCTGCCTCTCTTCTTCACAGCTCCCCGCTCTCCTTGGGGACCACAGGGATGCCCACACTGGGTAACACCCCATCCCATGTGATGGGACTGCCAGCACAGGCTGTGTGCCACCCCCTCCCTGCCTTTGGGGACCTTTTGCAGAGGTCCATCATCTCACCCAGAGTCCCCATGGCCCCACCAGCATGGGGGGGTGCCAATGAGACAGGGTCTGCAGCAGCTCTTTACAACAAGGTTTTATTTTTCTTTCCTTTTGACAAAAAACATTGAAGTTGTACATTGTTGTCAATCAGTTCGGTTCCCTGTTTGGGCCCGAACGAGCGTGTTATGTTACAACATCCCACCCCAGAGCCTGGGGCTGAAGGCAGAGCATCTCCCACCCCCCCTCCCACAGCCCCAGGAGCCACCAGCCCCACACCTGGGGTGCTCTGACATCTGAGGCCTCATGGCAGAACAGGAAGATGGTGCTGGGACAACCAGCCTGGAGGGGACAGCAGGGCTCTGTGTTCATCTCCCCACAAACCCACCACAGTCCCCCCCACCCCAGGAGCTCTGCAGGGCTTTGAGTCCAGTCCCAGCAGCGAACTGGAAACCAGTTGCATGCTACTGGTGAACTCCTGCCTGGGCAGGGACATGTCCTATGCAAGGAGAGGTTGAAATACATCCCCTGCTTCTCACCCTCCCTCCCATGGTCAAGCACAGCCAGCAGCCACAGACAGCGAGGGCACTGCCAGATCCTTGGTGTCCAGGAGGAGAAGGGAATGTCCAGAAAGCCACAGATAAGAGATTGCACCGCAGCAAAGCCAGTCCAGAGCCTTGGAAAGCAAGGTACAGGCTGCAATGGCACCTTAGGGCTGGTTTTCCTTCCCCCTCAGCACAGTCCTTCCCATGGTTCTCCTGGGGGTTGTTTTTGGTTTCGGAGGTGCCGTCTTGTCCCCATAGGTCTGTGCCTGCCCTCCCACCGTGGGAGCAGGACTGTGGCTGTTTCAGGAGACACAGAAGCAGAGAGGTTTTTTGGGCTCTTTCAGGGTAAAAAGGGGCTCTGTTTTGTTTCATACAGTTTTTGTTCATTAGTCAAACGTGGAGCTGACATGCCAAAAAGCTCAGGTTTGGACACTGCAGCCCAGTGCCACGTACAGCTGGACCCCAGGGGTTGTGCCCCAGACTGAACCACCACTGCAGAGCATCACCACACACCGCTCACCGGCCCCACTCCGGGGCTGAGCAAAGAAAAAACGCCAAAAGCCTGAAATCCGCATGAAACGTGCCCCCGCTTTGAGAGCATCACTCCCTCCCTCCCACCCGCCAGGCACAGACACAAAAAGCCGCCTCCTCCCCTCCCCGCGGGCTGTTACTCAGAGCCCGGTGCATTGTCAGACACCTTTCTGCATTTAGGAGACGATACCACCACCTATATTTAGAGCAGGTACGGCATCGCCTCCCCCGGCCCCCAGCACCACCACGTCCCCGGTCCCGGATTCCACACAATCCCACACTGACCGTCAGACCCAGCTCCCCCAGATTCCGGCACAAGGAGCAATGCTCCTACACCTTCAGATTGAAGCCATGAACTGTTCAGGGATGGCTGGAAGGGGACAGGTGATGCCTACACCCCCAGCCAGCAACAGGGACCCTCCCCACAGCTGAACGGGGCATGGTTTGTCCCCAAATGCTGAGATGGGGGATGCAGGATCTGAGCCAGAGCAATGGAAAGGGCTTCCTGGGGAATTTTTTGATCCTTTGGCAGGTGGAAGTATCTGTTTGGGAAGCACAGCGTGAGCAGGGACAGCAGAGGTGCTACCCACTAGCGGGGACCAACAGAGGCAGGAGCAGTTTTGGGCCCCACAAGCGAAACTTCAGGGCACAGAGGGCAGTTTGACCACGAAAACGAAGGATTTTTGTCCATCCCCAAGCCCTGGAGTAGGCAGCCTCTGGAAGTGGTGGGACTTGCTTCTCACAAAGCAGAGCTCCATCAGGGGAGCTCACAAAGCGATCAGGGCAGGGGCTGATCTGCACATGCAGGAGTGGGGCACCTTGTGCCCATAGCATCTTTCAGCCAGGAGAAGACATGAGTTATCCAGGACCAAAGCAAAGCTTGGCCAGAGCCACTGCTCTTCTGAAGAACAGCCCCAAGGACTCACACCACAACAACCCGCAGCACAGCAAAGCCATGAGCAGGAGGAAGGGCAGGACGAGGGCTGCACTGCCTCCCCCTGCCCATCTCCACAAACACAGTCACACCTGGTCCAAACGCACCGACCAGCCCCTGGCTCACAGAGCCAGCCCTTCCTGAGGCTCCAAAGGCACAGGCCCCTCTGGAACCCCAGGACCACGTGCTCAGGCTGACGAGAGACACAACTCACAGCAGAAACACACCACTGATCATCAGGGTGAGCCACACATCACCACGAGGCCACCAGCACCTCCCTGGGCTGGCAGGCACAGCATCACACCCACAGCCCAGGGTGTGCATGGATCGTTAAGAGCTGACAGCACATAATTATCAGCTTCATTAATGATTAGCACTGGAAGGTGGCCAAGGTGGCCCCGTTCCGCATTTTCAGTGTTTGCAGGAGGGGTGAGCCACCCTGCTCACCCCCCAGACCACGTTCCTCTCTCAGAGTTCCACCAGCCCTCAGACACCCACCTGCTCCAGCACTGGGGCCATGAGGTTTGCAAACCCAGCCTCGCCCCTCTCTCCAAAGGAGGTGCCAGGCCCCAGGAATGGGCACGGGCCATGGCTGCAGGGGAAACTGAGGCAGGGGTGGTGCCAAAGCTGGGCTCCTCTGCCAGCAGGACAGACCTTAAGCTACCACCATGCATGCACAACATCTTCACTCCCCTGCAGACATGGATATCTTCTTTTCCTGGGAAAACATAGCAAAGAGACCTCTGAGAGGTTTGCCATCACCATCTTGGCAGCGGTGGTGCCAAGCAAGCTGTACCTCCAGGAACAACCCCATCCTCATCCCTTGGGCATCCCACTCCTGCAGGCACTGCCGGCAGCTGAGCTGCCCAAGGACCCTTTGCCACAGCCATCTCTAATGGAGAACAGGCAATTCCCACCACGGGAAAGGCCTGAACAGGGAGCAGGGTGACATTCCCAATGCTCTGCTACAGCGACGGGTGCGCAGCAGCCCCCTGGGGAGGTTTGCTCCTGCCCCCACCAAAGGGGGTGCAGGCAGCAAAAGCCCCAAGGGGGCCCCCAGCATTGTCAGATGACTTAAACAAATCCATGTATGTGTATATCTTTATATATACAGCATATAAATATATATACACACACACCCCCCCGTATATACACACACAGGCACACCTAGAGTTCTCCATATATAAATATAAATATGTCAGTGGGAGACAGTATACATACAGTAGCACTGAGCCCCCCTGCCCCAGTACAGACCAGTTGGCTTCAGTTTTGCCCCCACTGGCAGACAGAGCTGCTCTGGTCTGTCTGGTGCACTCTCATCCCCTGCACCTCGCCATCACACCTTGCCCCTTTTCCCGGCAGGATGAGACTCCCAGGGAGGGTAATTCAAAGCCACAGCAGCACAAACCCAAGCAATAGAGCAAAGGGGGTCCCTGGTACCCCCTTGCTGGGGCTCTCCAGCCTTGGGAAGCAGAAAACCACCAGGATGAGCCTTCCCAGGGGTCCCACTTGGGGCAGAGAGTGGGGCTGCGGCTGGGGGGGCTCTCCCTCGCCCCCCAGCCTGCACGCCCGGCCCATTAAATGCTTCTCTGTGCAGAAAAAAAAGTGATAGTAATAAATGAAACTCGACAGATTTTAATTTTTTTTTTTTGCACAAAGACTTTTTTTTTCTTTTTTTTCTTCTTTTTTCTCTCCTTTTTTTTCCCCCCGCCCCAACTCCGTTCCGGTCGGTTTTGATTTTCTCCTTTTTTTTTTTTTTTCCCCCCCTGCATTTGGTTTCGGTTTAAGTTTCATTCCCGGGCGTGGCAAAGAAGCATGCATTGGAGGAGGAGGGGGGGCGAGGGCGGCAGGGCTGGGGGTAGGGTTGGGGTGTTGGGGCAGCCGAGATGGGGTGCGGGGAGGTGGGGGGTCAGCTTCTAGCACTTGTCGTCTTCCTCGGTGTCGCTGAGCACGTCGATGCTGGCCCCGCACATCACGCCCTGCCCTGCCCCTCGCCTCCGCCGCCGGTAGTGCCCGTTGGGCATCTGCCAGCTGTGCCGCAGCGGCGGCGCCGAGCCGATGGTGTTGGAGCGGCCGAGGCTGGTGGCGACGGCCGCCTCGAAGGTGAGCGTCTCCTCCTCACCGCAGTCTGAGGCGTGCGAGTCGTCGTGCAGGGCCAGGTAGGGCTCCGAGATGTAGCGCTGCGGCGTGGACTGCCGGCTCTGCTTCCCCGCCGGGGAGCTGGAAGACTCGGTGAGGCCGGCGGTGTTGGGATCCAGGGTGGAGGAGAGGAGCGGGGAGCCCCCCTCGCTCTCCTCGGCGGGCGGCGAGGCGTCCCCGGCGTGCCGGAGCATCGAGGCGTAGGACAGGAGGGGACGCGGCTTGGGGGGCACCGGCGGGAGCTGGCGGCGGCCTCGCCGGGGGGTGCTGGTGTCCGAGATGGAGGGGATGGAGCTTTCGCTCAGGGAGCCCATTCCCTGCAACGCACCAAGACGCGCCGGGGAATACAGAGGATACAGAGGCAACAGGCAGCACCGCGCACACGTTTCCCCCCCACCGTGAGCCTGGGCTTCCCGTAGAATCCTCCCTCTCGGATGGGGACCCCGCTGTGCCTTTGCCTGCCCCATCCCTGCCTCGGGATCTGCTCCAGCGATGAGGATGATGCCTGCTGAGGGCAAACCTCATCGGGCTCTGCAGCTTCGAGGGGCAGCAGAGGGGCAGGCACCCATCTCTGACCAGTGACAGGACCCGAGGCAACAGCATTAAGGTGTGTCAGGGGAGATTTAGGTTGAGTATTAGGAAATGGTTCTTCCCCAAGAAGGTGGTCAGACACTGGAATAGGCTCCCCAAGGATGTGGTCACAGCACCAAGCCTGACAGAGCTCAAGAAGCATTTGGACAATGTTCTCAGCCCATGGTGGGACTTCATGGCCAGGAGTTGGACTCAATGATCCTTGTGGGTCCCTTCCAACTCAGGATATTCTACAATTCTATGCTCTTGGTGGTCAAAAGTACAAAGCGCCCACAGACCCAGTGCAGGAAGAGCTGACAGCTTGACAGCTGCTGGTCTCCACAGGCAGCATCTCTGTGGGCTTCAAGCTGACTCAAGCACTGGCAGCTCCAGGCTTGTGTAGCTGGGGCACCTTGACCTTGGCAGCGAGCAGATGCCATGGCAGTGAGAGGACCAGTGTGAGACCCACTCCTTTTCCCAAATGCTCTGCAGGGTGCCCAAGCAGCCCCAACCTGCTCAGCTCACAGGAAACACGGAGATGCCACCACAAGGAGGGGAGGCAGGGCAGAGCTCCCACAGTGGGGGGACTGTCTTCCCGGTTTTGGCTGGGAGGTTTTTTTATGCTTCCCTCTGTGCTTAGGGAGGGGTTTGGTCACTCACCTGCCTGCTGGGTGTCTGTGACCTGCCCTCGCTGGGTGACCGGGACTCGCGCCGCCGCTCTGGCGACTCGTCCTGTGCCTGGGGACTCCTCTCCTCGGAGTTGCAGCGGGAGATGTCGGGGGACAGCAAGTGCTTCCGCTCTTTGGATCGGCCCCGCTCCCTGCCCGAGCGGTGCCCCTCGGACCGGTGGCCTGCAGGACATCCACATCAGTCCACACCATCCCCTCTGCAGGAGCAGGAATGCTCAAGCTGGTGGGTTTTTTTGGGATCTGGTGTGGACTGGGGCTACCTGCCCTTGCTCACCTGAGTCAGCATTGAGGCGCCGGGCGGACAGCTGGAGCGAGGAGTGGTAGCTGCGCCGGCGGGACTTGTAAGTGTTGTCACTGCTGCGCTCCATGGAGAACTCATCCAGCCAGGAGCTGTTGGGGCGCTTGTCCCGGATGGTGGAAAACGATCGCCGCATCGAGCTGGTGTCTGTCACCACCTGCAAGCAACCCCGGCCAGCCGGGGAGAGGATTAGTGCCGGGCAGGGCTGGGGAGCACGGCAGCCAAGAATTACGAGTTCACCCCCGTCACTGGGATCACCAGCCCTGCAGGATGGGGAGATTTAGGGTCAGGAGCAGCCAGCCAGGCACAGCACAGCCCCTCCATATGATCTCTGCACAAATAAGGGGTGGAGGAAACTGGGGGTTCAGCCTTGGTGCTCGCGGGCTTCCCTTCTCCAGCTGGCTGGAGCCACTCTGCATAAGGCAAGCCAGCAGCCCAGATTCAAGCCAAGGTGCTGAGTGCTGGGGGGGGTCAGCAGCATTTCCCCTGGGCATGGGGACGTGGAGGGTACCAGACCATTTTCCCCCAGGCTGTCTCAGCATCCCTCCCTGCCTGGAAAACATGGTCAAGTGGAATAGACATTGAAGAAATCATTGACACAGATGGGATCATCCAGTGCCCGTCGCTCTGTGTTCATGGCTGCCACCAATTTTCCAGATCTGTCGTCCCTACTCTTCCTTTATTCCCACGTCCTCATCCCTTCTCCCCTGCACTCATTCCTTCTCTCCCCACTCATGCTGTTGTTTCATCTTCCCTTTCCTTTTCTTTCTCTCTCCCCTCCTTCTAGCTTGTGTTCTCACCATTATGGGGGAAACATCACCCCCTTCCATATTTCCTTAGCTTTATCCTAGCAGTTCTTTGCCTCTGCAGCCTCAGGCCATTCTCCATCTCCTCTCCTCTCACCTTTCTTGCTCCCATTCCCTCCTTCTAATCATCTCCTCTCTGCTGTTGAATGGTCAAGAAAGCCCACGAGGCAAAGGCTCCCTTCCTCTTCACACCACTTCAAAGTGCCAAAATATGTCACACTGCCACCAACACCAGGACCTGGTGCCTGCACCAGCACCTCTGGGAGAAAGCAGACCCAGGGATTTCACAGCAACCCCATAAAAGGTTCAGTTTCTTGGTGGAGGCTGAGCACAAGACAGAACAACAGAGAAACCGGGCAGACAAATGAGGTGAGATGTGGCCTGAGTTCCTCTGGACAGACAGAGAAGAGCATGTGTTGGGACAATGGGAAAGGACGGAAAACACATTTCATCACCTGTGAGATCATCTGACAGCTGGGCTGGGAATCCTCAAGCCTCAGCCAGTGCCCGGAGCCAGAGGAAAGGAGGGGTGTCCCCCTGTGAGGAGACCCTGCCACCTCCCAGCACCATCCTGCTCCACCATGGACCTCCCCCACAAGCCAGGAGATCGATTCCTCAGGCTGCTCTCTGCTGCCAGTGTCCCCCATGTAGGGGAAGAGCAGCTCTCCTACTAGTGCAGCACCCCAGAGAAGGGGAGATGCTCCAATATCGGGGTGAGGGGAAGCCACGGGGCTCAGCACAGAGAGAAGCCCCAGTGTTACCTGGCAGGCTTTGAATGGACCCGGCACCCCTGGGGGCTTTGTTTGGTTTTACCTGGGGATCCACAGTGAGTCGAGGCATGGAGGAGGCCCTCCCAGAGACAGCATGGTCCTGAGTGTCCACGGGAAGGTAGCTGCCACGGTTAGAGGGCTGCACTCTTTGAAACTCCCTAACCTCTGGCTCCTGGAAACAAACACACAGCCAAGCTCTTGGGATGGGGTTGGAGCAGGGCAGCGCGCTGCTTCTGCCCTGTTGGCAGGGGACAGCCCTGCTCACTCAACCAGGGGCAGAATTCAAGTGGGCCAAAAATGGGTGCTGAAACACTAGCCTAGGTTGTCCAGAAAGGTGTGAATGCTCCATCCCTGAAAACATTCAAGCTCAGGTTGGACGGGGCTCTAAGCAACCTGAGCAAGTTGAACATGTCCCTGCCCATGGCAGGGGGGTTGGAACTAGGTGAGCTTTAAAAGGTTCCTTCCCACCAAAACTATCCTATTATTCTATGAAAAACAAAGTCTAAGACTTTATAATTCATCATGTTGCCACTGAAAAATAATCTCCAGTTCAAAATCCATTGCAGGTGAGCCTTGATGTAGTGCTTCAGGCTTGCCTGATGGACAGCTCACCTTGTACCTCTTTCAGTGACAGTGGTAACACTGCCTGGATCTGGTGATGCCCTGACTGCCCACACCTGAACTCCTTCTTTTGCCAGGAGGGGAGAAATTTATGGGATTTTTCTCTCTGACCATGCTTTAAAGGCTTCCTGGACACATCCCCATTACAAGAACACATGCTGCCTACAGCACACTGGTTTATTTCCAGCTGACAGGAGCCTTTGTACAGGATAAGGAAACAGGCAGGCAGTAACTCTGGAGAGATCTGCTAGCAGGTGACTTGATGGGGAGGGGTGGGGGAGTCTCATCTGCCACCTTGCCATGTGCTGGGGGTGGCCAGGGCAGAGGTACACAGCTCACACAGAGTGCTACAGACCCTGGGGACATGGACCGGGCTGGAGATGCACAGTGGTACAACACTGCATCCGACAGCGTCGGGTGGTGCACGAGGGCACACACAGACACGGAGAGATATATATAGATATGTATATATATACACACACAGACAGACAGCCCGGCATGTGTGTGGGGCCGGAGGGGTGTGCTCCCCTTGGAAACAGTCTGACAGCTTGGTTTGGGACTGGGGACACCAGCACTGACAACAAAATGAACATGAACCCAAAAACATCAGATACCATCACTCAGCACGGGGTGACCCACTGAAACGAGTGCTCAGTGGAAAAAAGAGCAGCCTGTGAAGAGAAGGACATTTTACTGCAGGACATCAGACTCTGGTCACAGCTCTCACCCCAAGAGCACTTGCTGCTGCCTGACCCCACTGGCCAGGGCTGGCCCAGGGCTGGCTGTGTCCCCAGTGCCAGAGGCAAGGGGCAGAGCACACCTGGGGACATTCATCCCGTGCTTCAGATCTGTGTATGACCCAGCAGCTGCCCTTCCCTGTGCCGTGCTCACTCCCCACACCTTCCCGTGCCCACCAGCATCCGTGCCAGGACCGCAGGTGAGCGCCCGTCAGGCAGCGTGTGACTTTACCAGAGACTGGTGCTCCTGGAACTGCTCTTGGGCTGGATCCATGCAGGCCAGTTGGAAGATCTCCTGTGGCGAGAGTGGGCTCAGCGAGGGGAACCCACTTCGGCTGCTCCTGCAAAGACAGCCCAGCTTCAGGGAGGCCACGAGCCGGGTGCTGCCATCGCTGGGCATTGCCCCTCCAGTGGCTCAGAGCTGGGGAGCCCCTGTGCTTGCCACCCAGGCTGTCAAGACCCCCAGGACAAACATCACGTTCTGTGGAGGGCTGGAGCAGTACCAAAGCAGGAGAGGACACCAGTGCCTCAGGTCCCCCAGCAGCAGTGGGGACATACCAAGCCCAGGGCCAGCAATTCCCACCAGCCTGGGTACTGGGATTCCCCACTGACCCTGCAGCATCCAGGGTCCCACTGCTCAACTGCTCCCAGGGTTCAGGTCCATCCCAGACCCTCCCAGGTAAAAGTGCTGGCACTTATTGCTGGGATGGTCCTGCAGGAAGAACATCCATGCAGACCCTCAGCCATCCCTCTTTGCCACCTCTGCTGCTGTTGGTGATGCTGACGCACACTGGCTACCTGGAATCCTGCAAAAGCTTTGTGCCTAGGACTGGGTTTTCCCTGCTCCCAGCAGCAATTTAACCGTCTGCACATCCCAGTGCCAGCTCCAAGAACAAAACAAGGGCTGCAGAACAAAAAAGAACCAGGACTACCTCTCTTCCCAGGGCAGTACTCACAGGCCTGAGAGCGTGTCCTGCTGGAGGTACGGCAGAGCCTTCGCGTTGGAGATGATTTCCTGTGGCAAGGAGGACGGCTCCATGCGCTGGAACATGGGGGCATTTTTCTGTATTGAAGAGAGGAAGAGACTGAACCTGCAGAAAATGTGGATGGGCATCTGGCACTTCACCAACCATGCTCCCACCACTTGGGAAGGGGACACCATGTTCGCTGTCAGGGACCAAGGATACCAAGGCTTGGGTTTGGCAAGGGTTTGGCACGTGCCAAACATGTGCCCTGTAGTTGCCAAACCCCAGCCTGTACCACCATCTTCATCCCCCAGCTGCATCCCATGCACATTTAGTTGGGAGGTTGTGGGAAGCAGAAAGAGGGATCTGCCTACCACATGCCCTCACTGAGCCTCACCTGCTCCTCCAGCTGCTGCCGCTGCTTCTTTGCTTTGCTCTGCTTGTAGTAATCCATGATCATCATGGCTGCATATATTTTCCCAACAGTCAGGTCAGAGGCTGAGAGCATAAAAGGGAACAAAGTGGGAACACTTGTGTTGTAACAGAAACAGCAGGTTTGAAGGCATCAGCATGGATCTCAGGAAGAGCCCTGCTCTGGGATACCCTGGTGACCCTCAGACTATGCTCAATGCTCCAAAAGGGAAAGCGTTGAACACCCAGACACTCCTCATAGAGATAAAATAATGCAGATGGCTTGAACTCATCACCCTAAGCCACCAAGGCACACACTCTCACCACGTCATCAGATGTAACAGCACAAGTGATGCTCATCCTCCCCCCCCCAATATGCTCCAGAGATGACTGACAGGAGACTCTGGATTTGGCAGGAGTAGATCCCTGCAAACTGGGTGATTTTTCAAGAGAGTTCCCAAGCAGCCAAGCAGAACAAGGCAGAAGCCAGCCTGTACCAAAAAACCCTTTTCCCACTTCTCCCCCAGCTGGGGATGGGTCTGAGCAGTCCCCATCTCCCTTTGGGAAGAAGTTGCTGTGAGGATGATGGGAATTTGAAAGCAATGACAGCCCTCCCAGAGACTCACTTTTTGGCATGGGTACCAACAGGTCAAGCATCTTCTGGGACAGGTGAGGCCAAATGGTCAGGATCTCCTTTTGAAGCTCAGAATCCAACTGCTGCCAATCTGCACCACCTAGAAGAGCAAGGGGGTAAAATGGCCCACACACATCAAGACCTGGCACCAGGGTCCAACTAAACCCCCCTTTCCCAGCCTGAAGGGAGGCTCACAAGCAGCAACCAGCTCTCTGGGCTGGGAGGGCCATCTTGCATCAGCAATCCTGGTCTCCTGCTCTCACAGGGAAACTTTCCTACCATCCCTTCCATATGTGCCTCCATCTCCCCATCCCCTGCCCTCCCACTCAAAGCTGCCACCTTCAAGCTTGCCTTGGGTCCGTCTCTGCAGCTCCAATCCTACTCCTGCCCACACACACCTGCTGCTGCCCCACTTTCCTGGTGAGTGGATCATGTGCTGGTGAAAGAGCAGCTCCACTTGGTAAATCTTTAAATGCTTGGTGAGGCTGTGCATGGAGAGCAGAGCTCTTTGGCCAGTGGTGAAGGGGGCTGCTGAGCTTAGGAAGACCCAGGCTCATCAGGAGCTGTCAACATGGACCAACCAGAGATACACGAGCCAAGGGCAACTGAGGTGAGCTGCAGGAGACCAAGGTTCAAATCTCTCCTTTATCTTCAGGGGCTGGAACCCATAATTACAAGATTCAAGGAGTTGTCTGAGGACTGGGCTTTGGCTGATACCTTGCCCTGGGCTGGGTTTTCTTCCAATAGCTGAGCTGTTCCCAGGGGACATTTTACTGAAAATGCCACGTTTCTGCAGGAAGTTTTTGATCTGATGAATCACAGCCTTTCCAGTTACAACAACAAAGCAGGTTTTCCTGCTCTGAACATTTTATCTTCCCTGAGAGAGAGATCTCTTTCCCCAAAGCCTTAGGAAGCCAAGCACATTTCCCCCCTCCTTGGTTTGGTTTTGCACACGGGGAGAAAGGGAATTCTCTCTCTCTCCTCCATTACACAGTGGACATCAAGCTGGTTTTACCCTCTAGAAACAGCTTCCAGTGAAAAATTGGTCACTTCTTCCCTAAAGAAATACACTTTTTTTTAGCAATAGTGGCAAACATTTGCCCATTCAAGGTAACTGCTGTCATCCATATGCCCAGAGAAGCTGTGGCTGCCCCACCCCTGGAAGCACCCAAGGCCAGGTTGGATGGGCTTGGAGCAACTGGTCTAGTGGAAGGTGTCCCTGCCCATGGCAGGGATGGGTTGGAATGAGGTGATCTTTAAGGATCCTTCCAACACAAACCATTCTGACAGGACGACAGTCACTCTGCAGCCCTCCTGGCTCTGTGCCCCCTCTCTCTCTGCCAGCGACGTTACCTTTGGCAATTTTGATGTCCAAGGCCGTGCGTATCAGCGCCATCAAGGTGGAGGTGAAATGGACTGTCATGTCCTCGGCCACGGGCATGTTCATCAGCACCAGTCTCTGCGCAAGAGAGAGAAGAAAACAGC
Source organism: Pachyramphus minor (assembly GCA_013397135.1). NCBI lineage: Eukaryota > Metazoa > Chordata > Aves > Passeriformes > Tyrannidae > Pachyramphus > Pachyramphus minor. The sequence goes on from VYXB01006785.1 coordinate 1,549,004, forward strand.
GGACGGAAAACAATATCGAAAAACACATCGACCAGGCTGGAGGAAAAGAAATTAAACATTAAACAAAAGGGAAAAAAAAAAAGAAAAATTAAAAGAAAAAAATAAAAAGCAACAAAGAGTGTCAAAACAGCACAGCCAAAAAAGAAGGGCAAGGATCACCCCGCCAACCCCAC